>JAHBCN010005168.1:0-57508 GCA_019359885.1 Listronotus oregonensis
AATTTATAATTACATGGTGGCAGTTCATTTAAATGTTTTAAAAGATAGAAATTAGTAGCATTAAAAATAAAACACGTTTTTAGTGCAACTACTTCATTCATTCTCATAATCCCCGTCAGGTAGAAGTGTTACCTTTATCAATTACGCGTTTTAGTTTAATTAAAGCATCGCTTTTTATGACTAAAAAAAATTATAATCATCTGCCTAACGCTGTAAAGAATAATACAGACTATAAAAAAAATATAAGGATAGAATAGAATATAACTTTATTTCAGATTCTGTCTATATAATACATATTTACATAGGTATCATAGAAACACAAAATGAAATGACGTCACAGATATTTACATAACTAAGTTAATACAATTACATATTAAAATAATCCTCTAAAGTATATGGTTCTAGATTTAATAATAAATATCTTGTTTTCTTTTTAAATTGCTTAAAAGTTTGGATATTTTTGATATTCTGTGGTAGTTTATTAAAATTCTTATTCACATATATGATAGGGTTTTTTTCCGTCATACTCAATCTATGAATGGGGTAGTTGATATCTACAGTTCTGGTAGTATACATTGTTTTAGTGTTATTTACAAGAAACGAATCCTTGTTTTTAAATAAATACAACAAACATTCGTGCAGGTACAGTCCATACATAGTTAAAAGCCCTTTTGATTTAAAAATTCCTTTACAAGTTTCCCGAAATTTCATTTTAAAAATTATTCTTAACACTCTAAATTTCTGAATTTTAAAAATTGACTCTGCATTAGATCCATTTCCCCAAAAAATAATTCCATATCTAAGTAAGGACTTAAAGTTGGCAAAGTACATAATTTTAAGAACACTTTCATTAAGATAGTTACTTGTAACTCGGATTGCATAACAGGTTTGGTTTAATTTTTTTGATAGCATTTCAATATGTGGTGACCATTTCAAGAACTCCTTGATCACAATACCTAAAAACTTTGCTCGACTTACTGTTTCAATATCATTATTATTAATAAAGATATGAGAGGGCTTTTCTTTATTTGTTCTGTTTGTGTTAAACGTTATAATGTTTGTTTTTCTCATTCATGACTAGTTTATTTATTTCAAACCATCGTTTTGCCTTTAAAAATAATGTATTGGTGTTTTTGACCAGTTCTTAAACGTCTTTTTTCCCTATAAGTAAGTTTGTGTCATCTGCGAAGCTTGTTATTGCATAATCGTGGTAATCAATTATTGAATTAAGGTCATTAATATAAATTAAAAATAAAATTGGGCCTATAACGCTACCTTGCGGTATGCCCACAACGTTAGCTGCCAAATTTGATTTTGAATACTCATTTATCAGAACTCGTTGGAACCTATTAGTCAGATATGATTATGTCCATTTCAAAGCATAGTTAACAAGGCATACTATTCTCTGACTGAGTATTTTAGCGACCGTTTGTAGATAATCATTACTTTAAGTTTGATTTTACTCACTTAACACTAGAATCTTGGACTTCCATTGTCTTTATTTGTTAATTGTTACACAACGTTTCGGTTAGTGATGTATCTCCAACCGTTTTAAAGTGATAACTAAAAACTATTCCTAAAAGCTACGACTTATATACTATCCCTTGTTCACCGAAGCTTGACCGACTTTTCACGGTTCAGCAACGGCTGCCAGATGTTCGAAATATCGATGCTAGGCTTTTAAATACATTTTTGTTGTTAAAATTATTACAGCTTCTTTGAATTTTCTTTTCATCCAGTGGGTTTCTTTATAAATAGTTTTTGCTTCCGACCATTGTATGCGGTGTTGTTTTGACCAAGCGTGTTCGGTAATCCCTGACTTCGACGTTTCACCTCGTTCCGTATGTTTTTTGTGTTCTTTAACTCTAACTTCAAGTGGTCTCTTTGTTTCCCGATGTAAACCTCACCACATTCACAGGGAATTTGGTAGATACAGTCCTTATTTGAAACATTGTTGTCTGGCCTCGTCTTAGTAAGAATATTTCTTAGAGTAGTTTGGGATTTAAACGCCGTTTTAATATTATACTTACTCGCGATTCTGCGAATCTTTCCCGAAGTTCCTTTAATATATGGAATTGTCATAAATATTTGGTCAGTCTGGTCTTGGTTCAAATTAGAGTTTCTTGTCTTATTTTGATATTTTTCGATTGTTTCCTTTATTAGCCTCTCCTGTATCCGTTCTGCTTAAGATCCCTAGTTATGTTATCCATTTCCTCTTGCAGTGATTCCCTACTGTTACATAAGGTCTCTGCACGATTATATAAAGTACGTATAACCCCCTGTTTGGTTTCGTTAGAGTGGTTAGAATTCTGGTGTAAATATTGTCCAGTGTGGGTAGGCTTTCTGTATACCGAGGTTTGAATATGACCATTATTTCGTTTAACTAGAACGTCGAGGAAAGGTAGGGCCGAGTTTTGCTCCTTCTCCATTGTGAATTTAATACAAGGTCGGAGGCAATTAAGATGTTTTTAAAAAACCTTCAAGTTCTTCGTCATTACCTGTCCATACAATAAAAGTATCGTCAACATATCTTAGCCAAACTTTTGGTTTAATTAGTGCAGTTTTAATTGCATGTTCCTCAAACCATTCCATATAGATATTTGCTACCACTGGGGAGAGCGATGACCCATGGGAAGCCCATCATCCTGCGCGTAGAACTCATCTTTCACCTGAAAATAGAAACTACGAAGGCAAAGCTCCAACAACTCTGTCACTCCATCCAGCGGCAGAGTGGTGCGTTCTACTAGTGTTTTATCTTCTTTAAGCTTGGCTCGGATAATGCTTAACGATTCTTCTACTGGTACGTTTGTGTATAGACTTTCCACATCAAAACTAACAAAAGTATCGTCTGGTCCTATTTCTACATTTTTGAGAATGTCAACAAAATGACTAGAGTTTTTAACGAAAGATGGAGACTTACCGACCAGTGGTTTAATTAGGTCTAAAAGGTGTTTTGTCACACAGTCGTGGGTGCGTTTCTAGAACTGGTGATGGGCCTTAAGGGTGTATTGTCCTTGTGTATCTTCGGTAGTCCATAAAGATGAGGAGGTTTACTGTTATGTGGAGTTAAAGTTTTTCTTGTTTCATCGGTCAAAAAGTTTTTGTATTTCCTTAAGGTCCTGTAAATTTTGTTCTCTATGAATGCTGTTGAATCTTGATCAAGAGATCTGTATTTACCCTTTCGAAGAACTTCATCTATTTTTTGATCGTAAGTGATTGCATCCATAACTACAGTGGCATTCCCTTTGTCTGCTGGAAGAATTTTGATAGTTTTATCAGTTTGAAGCTCTTTAAGAGCTACTAACTCATTTTCATTTATATTGGTGGAGTTACTTTGTTTTGATTCCAAGACCGATCTAACTTTCCATCGAAATTCTTCCGCATCTGGTCCCTGGAGTCGTATTGTTTCTACACTGCTAATCATCTCTAAAGTCGGTGTATGTTTTACATCGGGGAAACAAAGAGACCACTTGAAGTTAGAGTTAAAGAACACAAAAAACATACGGAACGAGGTGAAACGTCGAAGTCAGGGATTGCCGAACACGCTTGGTCAAAACAACACCGCATACAATGGTCGGAAGCAAAAACTATTTATAAAGAAACCCACTGGAAGAAAAGAAAATTCAAAGAAGCTGTAATAATTTTAAGCAACAAAAATGTATTTAGCAAGCCTAGCATCGATATTTCGAACATCTGGCAGCCGTTGCTGAACCGTGAAAAGTCGGTCAAGCTTCGGTGAGCAAGGGATAGTATATAAGTCGTAGCTTTTAGGAATAGTTTTTAGTTATCACTTGAAAACGGTTGGAGATACATCACTAACCGAAACGTTGTGTAACAATTAACAAATAAAGACAATGGAAGTCCAAGATTCTATTGTTATTGAAACCATTACATTGTCTAACACCTTCAAGGAAACATTTTATCTATATTGTGACCTATTTAAAATTGTGTCGTTGATATTATCTGGGTTTTATGTCTTCACCTGCTATTAATGTTTCACATTAGCATTTAATTTAGAGTTGCTTGTCATGAATAATATTTTTCTTTTATCTCTTAAAATATTTGACTTGAAATAATGTTTACTTTATAAGCCATGTATGGAGTAATAATTTCCTTATCCTTTACTTTTTTTTATTTTTGTACTTTATAAAAAAACCCTAATGCATTGTGGTGTAGAATAAATGATTTTATACAGGGTGTCCCAGAATATGTGGGCAATCTCTCGGAATCTAATAGAAAACCTTAAAATATTATGACAAGTTCCCATAAACTTTTTTCCTGTGACCCTCCCCTACGGAGATACAGGTTCATACCGGCGCCCAGGGACATCGTGTTTGTTTAAATAACTTTCAAAATACTAGGCGTAATTAAATATTTTTTTAATATGATGGTTACTAGATAAGTCTTTTTAAAATGAACCCAATAAATCATATTTGGCCTATTAAGTTTGCCAGGCACAGACCAGCTCTAATAATATTTTTGAATAGCTTTAACCTTAAACTAAAAAAAATGTGTTCTTGATTGGTATCGATAAAATTAACTGTTTGCGAGAAATAAAATATCATGGTGGTAATTTTTTTTACATTATACAGGGTGTTTTCTAATTGCACCTCAATATTAAGGAAAGTAATTTCTGGCTCCATTTTAAGAAGAAACCTTCATATGAACGTATGTTCTAAACGTCTTAACTTTTGAGATACAGGGTGGTAAAGTTTTCAAAAATAAATTAGTTATTAATATCTGCAATACCACTTAAGATACTTTAATGAAATTTGGCACAAATGTAGTATGTATCAAGAAGCATTTTTTAGTGTACCACATTTTTTTTTATTTCCACCAGTGACGTTTGTACAGAATTTAACCTGCCTATTTTGGCAAATAAAAAAAAATGTGGTACACTTAAAAATGCTTCTTAATACATAGTAGGTACATGTATCACACCCTGTATCTCAAAAGTTAAAACGTTTGGGATATACGTTCATATGAAGTTTTCTTCTTAAAATAGACCCAAAAATTGTCTCCTTAAATATTGACGTACAATTAAAAAACACCCTGTATAATGTAAAAAAAATACCAACCATGATATTTTATTTTTCGTAAACAGTTGATTTTATCGAGGTCAATCAAGAATACCTTTTTTTAGTTTAAGCTTGAAGCTTTATTATTTTCTAATAATAATATTGTTGAGCCTTTATCATACAGGTTGTTCAAAAAATTGATATTATTGTGTCAGGGCTAGTCCGTCCCTGGCAAACTAAATAGGTCAAATATGATTTAATGGGTTCAATTTAAGAAGACTCATCTAGTACCCATCATATTAAAAAATATTAAATTACGCCTAGTATTTTAAAAGTTATAAAAAAAACGATTTCTTGGGGCGTCCGTTATGTACGTACCTGTATCTCCGTACGGAAGGCTCGTAGGAAAAAAGTTTATGAGAACTTGTCATAATATTTTTAGGTTTTCTATTAGATTCCGAGAGATTGTCCACATATTCTGGGACACCCTATATGGCACTCCTAACTTTATTAGTACTATTTGACATAATTATTAAATATATTATTAGAAATTAGTCCTATCATTATAGTGTCTCAGCTTTGCCAACAGGATATAAATTCTTGGACAATAAAGCATGTTTTGAATTGAATTAAATTAAAAACTAAAAGTAGTCTTCGCATCAAAAAATCTATTTAAAATTGCGATGAGCGTTTCCGAAAGTCTCCCTACGGACGTAGAAGTTGCCGCAGTACGTGCCACAAAATCATTATTGCCGGACAGATTTTGACATGGTGTAATGGCAAAAAAATTAAAAATCAATGCAATAAAAAAGTGAGTAGTATGCCCACACAAGTGCAAGCCAATCAGCGCAGAGATTGTTTCGAAAAAATGTAAAAAATCTGTTAATAATATTTATTATAATTATTAGTGTAAATTAGAATTAAAATATTAATATATGTTTAGATATTTGTAGTTGTACTTTAATATTACAAAAACTAGTTGTGATTTAGATTCATAACACCACTAGTTTTGTTATGAGACTTATAAAGTATTTCAAATACTAGAAAAATAGTTGCAAAAAAATGCAAGGAAGTTTGAAGGTTAATGAAAGCCCAATACTATGGTGTATTCGATCAAAAAATGTCCGGCTCACTATGAAAATAACTGTCATGAGCGGCTCCCTCGATTCTGCGCAGTAACAAAATTCCCCAAAATAATGTAATGTGATGCCTACCTACACACAGTTTGCAGGTATGCAACACATTATCCTTTGTCAGAGCCGGAGTCCCGTTTTGATCCATACCATACCCGCGCTGTGCCGTTGTCTCATTAAGCCTATCAAGCGAATTACATGTTTTGTTGTTGTTTGCGCCGTATTAATTTCGATTGTTTTGCATAGTGTGATTTTATTTTTTGGTTGCAGAAGTTTTTTGCATTGATAATAACCTTCATATTTTAGTGATTATTGCTTTATTTAATTATGACTATAATTTTGTGTTAATTCTTTGTTACTTACAATATTCTAACAAAATCCCTAAAAGTTGTATGGTTTTGTTTTGCAAATTCAAGGGTAACATACCCGGAATACCCCTGATTAGGAAAACAAGTGCAGGTCAATTTAATCATTCAGGTAAATGCTCCAAGACAATCATGTTCGGTGTCTTTTGAGCCAGTAAGTATTTTTATCCGTCTAATCTGTATACTCTGTATCTATTCTAATCAGACCACTTTTAGAATATTGTTCTCACGTCTGGGCAATGGTATTTCCTATAGTTCTTAGCAATATTAGTTCTATTTAAAAAGACCTGTTTGTCTTATTAATAATCCCACGCTTACAGAAAAACTTTCTTCCCTTTCCCACCGACCGGCTGGAGGGGATATGTTGCATTTTTTTAGGTATTTTCACGTAGTGCCACATTTATGTGTATTCTTTTACAGCCTAACTTAAGAGGATCCAAACTTCCCACTTTCTTTGTTCCATCATCCCCAGAGTGTCTAGAGTGGAATCTGCTACCCGCAGAAGATTTCCTTTCTTCAAATATTTAGGTCTGGTGTAAATAAACTCCCTTTTAGCACACTTAACGGTACGTTAGTATTGAAGCCTCAGCCTTGGTGGACTGTCTGACGATATAAAAAAAATCTTATGTAAAAAATTATATACTTCTTGTTAATTTTTTTTATGTTATATGCAAGGGGTAACACTATTTTATTGTACTTTTATACAAATTATAAACTTATAAAATATTGTATTACACTAAAACCCAAACAACCAGTTCAAATTATGATAACTTTTTACTTTTCTTGACCCTTGCCGATTTCGATGATTTTTTGCATACAGAGGCGCTGATTACAAATCTAAAGTAGGTGTTTTTCGTCCACGAGTTATTTTTCAGCTATCGACCTCTAAATATGATAATTAGATTAAACTCATTAACACTACCTTGCAATTCTTTTATCACAAAATTCGTGATAAGTACATGAAACTATCATACATTGTTTAAAATTTATTTTAGAAAATTGTGTTGTCAATTATCTTATTAAGATTTTTGTCAAAAATACAAAACTCCCAAAAATATAAACAATTTAAAGAGAAGGCTCTAAAGTACCGCCATTAGTTCGTTCCATATTAAATTAGATGACATAAAATTCAATATAACACAATAATTTTAAATATTTTATAAAAGTAAAATTTATTAACCAACAATCTTGTGCAAAAAATTAAAAAAAAAAACAGTAAGTTCAGTTAGTCTGAATCTTTGACATTCATTGTACAAACTCCGCGGGGCCGATTCCCCTTTTCCCGCTGCTCTGCACGGCACGCCTGGATAATTTTGTTCTACAGCATTGGCCTTCCATACACCTTTAAACTTCCTGTCATAACTATTACCGTTTTAATCAATTAACCCGACAAATGTCTTAATATTGTATATAAATGACAGGGTTATGTTAGAACCAAAGATTTTTGCTTTCTGTATACAGAATCACCTGTTTTAAAAATTGCACTGCCAAATTTAAAAAGAATATTTCTCATTAAAAAATATTTAATACAAAATTAAATATGGGTCCGAAAATGCATATCTTTTAAGATATTTATTTATAATTATTTCTTTAAAAAATAATTTTTTTAGTGATTATCCTAAATCCTTGAAATTTGTTAGTGTTATTTCTATAAATAAGGACCTAATTTAGGCCTGATTAAATTAGAAAATTGTTATGTTCAGAGGAATCTTAGAGAACACCTTATCGAAAATAATTGTGAGAAAAATGTATGCCACTAACATTTTTGCAAATTTTATTATTTTTTTTAATTGGCAGCTAAAAATTTAACTTTTTTTATTTCTTTGTATTTTTTTCTACTTTGCATCATTTTTGAAAAAACATTAAACCATTTTATTGGAAGTGTCTTAAATTTTTCTTCTTGAAAACCGAGCAAAATATCAAGAAACAAAAGAACTCGTATTTTTAGTAGCGTAATCTATAAAAACATAAGAATTGCAAATAAAAAATCAGTAGTGTACATTTTTTTACAGTTATTTTTAATAAGGTGTCCCCTGGGAAGCCACTGGAATTAATAATTTTAATTTAATGAGGCCCAAATTTAGCCCCTAGTAATAACACTGGAAAATTTTAGGCAAATCGGCTTCATGTATTTAAGATAATTAAAAAACTATTTTAAAAAAAAGTTTAACACTCTGTATTTTAGAAACAATGCATTATTGGACGCCTATTCCCAGAAACTTTTTTAAAATTTTTCTATGAGGAATCACCTCCTGAAATTTGGCTGTGGATTTTTCAAACACACTGTATATATAGGTGTCTGTAATAATAGAAAATCCTGCATTAATAGGGGCTTATATTAAAGGATATTGTATGTGTTAGTAATATATAAATAGATAATTACCATTTTTTTGTATTACTTTTACAAAATTTTATTTAAAAATAGATTTTTTTTACATATTTTTTTAAAACGTTGTTTTTATGAGTAAAAAAAAATCGCTATCCTCTTAAGATAATAAAAATTAGTAACAATATTTAAAAAAACACAGTTGTACTATTACTTTAATTATTTAGACTGCCCTAATAATACCTTATTTATTACTTATTTATTAAATAAATTTGTTATTAAAGTTTACCACATACAGGGTGTAAAAAGTGTGATGCTTACGATTTTAATGAGCGATAGTGAGATAGTTGAAATATGGCTTTTCAAAGTTTAAAAAATTTGGCAACACCGTGCCAGCTTCATCACATCGAGTCGAACATGAAACGTTTTTTGCGAGCTTGCATATTTACACTTTTTTTAAAAAGATGTTCATTTACATAAGGGTGTACTTACCACAAAATTAAGCTGAATATCAATTTTAAGAACACAAATTATTATGTTTTGAAAGAGCATTTCTTAATTTTGCTTAAAGAATACGATTTCTCGGTTGCACACATCCCGTTATCAAAACTTTTTGGTTTAAAACGTCGAACTATGGTTGTCCCTAAATCAAGAAGAAGGGTGTGTTGGTATGTAACCCATTTAGAATAAAATTTTAGATCTCTCTACATTAAAGGACCGACATTTTTGGATAGAAATTTGGCCTTTATTTTACTAAAAGTTTTTGGTGGGGAAATAGTTTACTTTTTTTATTCATATTATCAAAGTCCTTATTACCATTATACCTATAATAAAAAACATGATCAAAATACATGTTTTTCGTTTTTATATCTTATTGACAATAGTTATTTTCCTAACAAGTGCGCAAAGTGATACTTTTCCGCACGCGACTGCTGTTGCCCGAACGACGCGAAGCGGAGTTCGGAAAGCATCAAGTGCGGAAAAAGTCACTTTGCCAAGCGTTACGAACAAAATTTTTCCTACGAGCGTCAGATAATACCAATATTAAAGCAATGATTATTTTTTAAATTATTTTAATCTGAAAGAACTACTACAACATATTTATAAATGGGAATTATTTGTTGATAACATTTACAACAAAAGAACAGTTAATATTTCTATGTTTTTGGCGGACCTGTAATTTAGTTTGTGCTTTATTTGTGTTACGGCCTTGTGAGGTTGCTTAGCTCGGGGATTTTCATGGAATATTTTATTCGACTTTCCTTTTCGATTTGTGGATTTATCAATGTGCTTCGCTACAGCCGTTGATTTCCAGCCCAATGTGCTTGACTGGTAATTCTTCTTAGAATCCGACTAACATAGTCGCAGAGGATCGACGAAAACTATGTCCAGTGTACTCTTCTGGATTTTTTAATTTTAGGTATGCGGCAATTTCTGAAGGCATTTTACCTATTGAATTTATTCCACACATTGCGTACTGCATGCTCCTTGTTTATACTGGACAAAAAAACGTCTGTGTGGGGTATGTGGTTTTCGCAAATTTGCATATTTACGGTACAATTGCAGATAAAGTCCGTTATTTGTTTCATCGGACACTACAAAGATTCTGGAAGTGTTATTTTTACTGTCAGGAATTTTCACCACTATCAAATTTTCATTATCCTGTATGTCATCAATCATTATTTTTGTAAGTTCATCTCTCCTACAAGCACCGGCTAATCCAAAAATTGTAGCAACTTTTATTAGATGGTAAATATTATCAGGTGCTTCTTTCATGAATCTTGAAACTTTTTCTTTGCTGAAAGTTTTTGATTTTTTGGCCGGTATCCCACGTTTTGGTGTTTAAGTAGTGATGTTAGCTTGAAATATGAACTTAAATCAAGGTTCCTTTTCACTTTGAGGACACATTTTAACATAGAGTACTTACTCCATAAAGTATTAGGTTTATATGTTTTTTGCAAATAGGCCAAGAACACTTCTTCTTTAATATTTTTTGTCCCCTTGCTGGAGCACCAGTTTTCGAAATGACTATATTGATTTTCATATTTTTCACGAGATTTTGCTGGTAATAAATTTAAACTTACGGTATTTGCGGCATCCAGGATAGAATCTGGTAGCTCCTCATCGGAACTACTCATTTTAAATAATTATTTTTGTCGGATTTTTATTTAATTAAAAAAAGATACTATGACGCCTTTTCATTAAAAATGCTTGTTTGTATTGAAATTCATTTGTGCAATTGCTTGTTCATATGGAAACGAAGAAAAAATCTGTCATGTGTTAAAATCACCAAGATTACATATTGTTGCTTGACTTGTCATAATTATTTATTATTATTATACAGGGAAATTGAAAAAATGTTTTTTTTTGTGTTTTAGTTGAAATATTGAAAATTACGAAGTAACAAACAAAAAAGAGAATCAACTAAAACTTGCAATGGCTTCGTATATTGCATGAAATAGCCTACAATTACTAAAATACA
This sequence comes from Listronotus oregonensis, assembly GCA_019359885.1. NCBI lineage: Eukaryota > Metazoa > Arthropoda > Insecta > Coleoptera > Curculionidae > Listronotus > Listronotus oregonensis. The sequence goes on from JAHBCN010005168.1 coordinate 11,325, forward strand.
TATACATCTTGCTTACCTGTTAAGATTTTAGAGTAGTTTTACTTTTCCGCACGGCGTGCAGAAAAGTGCAACTTTGCGCACTCAAATACGTGCGGAAAAGTGGACTTTTCCGCACGCTCGTAGGAAAAGATTTTATTTAAACTGAAATTTTTAAAAAGAACATTTACAAGAATAAATTAAATTGTAACAAAAGAGATACACAACAAAGATAAAAAGGATTTTGTATCCATTTTCTGCAACGTTAGAATAAATCTAATTTTTAAAAGAGATTTGCGATTTAAATTAGAAAATTCAGAGATTAGAAAATTAAAACTTATATCAGTGGCGGTTCGTGAGAGAAAGCTCTGAGATGTCGAAAAAAATCATAAAGGTACCATATATGTTTATACTAAACTTTAATATTAACTAGAAACAAATAAAGCAAACTTATAATTAACCATATATTTATTTAAAAATTAGGGTTGTCAATTCAAAAAAAAAATAAAAAAGTAGATAAATTTAAAACAAATTTTACTGCGCGAAATCTCTAAGTTCTTAACCTTGCCCTCCTATAAGACGGTTAAATCATTTCTTTTTTGATTTGCGGCCGAAGTCACAAAAACCTGCCCGTGCCCGTAAAGCCTGAAATACGTAATATACGTTTCGGTTGCCGTGATAACACGACGACGCAGCGGCTTGTTTTGGGACTCCCTTATATTCGCCCATCACTTAATGCTATTGCGTTTATTCCCTCTTTTTTTATGGGCACTGAAGGCACAACAATTCAAATTATTATTTACTCGTGATTATTCAGTTATTTTTTTTTTAAGAACTAGTAGTAATTTGGTTTACAAATTAAGTGCGTGAATTTTAAAAACTTGTATTTACCTCTCATAGTTTAGAACAAAAACCCGATTAACAAAATAATGGGCGTCCAACGCTAACACTAAAGGTCAATTTATAAACTTGGCGTTCTGTTACTGTCGAACGCACTTATTTTGTGCTCAGATGTCGTTCGACTTTTGGCCACAACGAAACAGCAACGCTAACAAAACGTCAAGTTTATAAATAGGCAGTAAGCATTGTGCGAGTGAAAAAGTAAGCAATCATTCACCCGTTAACATATTTATGAGAACAGTTTGTGGGATTGTGAATGTAATAAAAAAAATCTCTTTTTGTTTCACATGTTTATTATTTGGGGATGGAGATAAGTGGACTAAAGACGGTGTCAATATTCTAAAGTTTCTTTCTCTCAAAATAAAAAAGTACGAAAATAGTGCCAAAAGGAAGACAATCTAGTTAGTTTTTAACTTCTGGAAAAAAACAAATATTTTGTCATGTATTAACAAGGCTAAGATTAAAACAAATTGCAAGCGTAATGAAATGGTTAGAAAAAATTGTAATATAATGTCAAAACCAGTGAAATTTTGAACTTTAATAAAAAGTTTATTGCAGACAAAGGCAAAAGAGTAGATTTATAGTCCACAGTACAGCAACTGCCTAAAAGGTTGATTACCACATACCTTATAATTCGTGAGGAGCTTCGTTTCGACGAGCCTACCACACTTTTCCTCTGCGACTTTTCTTAATCCCTCCGTTTCTCCGCTCAAAAAGGCCCTATATTATAGCGATTTTTTAAGGCTTTAAAATGTCACGACCACAACTTTTTTTTGCTAAAAATACTAGAAATTTTGTTAGAAATGTGAATTTAAATTTGTCCGACAAAAATGTGTCCGAATTTTTTATGTCTATCGCTCGAAACATACCTAAATGGTAGGGTACTGAAAATCCATGTATTTGAGTAAAATTACAGCTGAAAATCGGAATTTTAACAGGGTATAAAATTTTGTTTACTACATGTCGGACAAAAATAGCACACGAAAAAATAGTATTTTCTAAAAGCAATAAATATATTGGTCCGACAAAAGTATATATCCGCAGATCGTAAGTCCGACAAAAAAGAAAAGATGAAAAAATTTCGTAAAAAATGTTCACATATATTTATAATTGCTAATAAGGTATTTTCATTTATGAAATAAAATTTCATTTAAGAATATATTTTTTAATCTATTTTTAATTAACAATCTCTTACGTTCAATTTAGTTAAATAAATATTAGGAAACTGCTAAATAAGTAAAAAATATATACATCAAAAAAACTGGGATTTTTTGTAGGAAAATGGGATATTTTTTAGAAACAATAATAACAAACTCAAATAAGGACTTCAGAGAAAAAAGGATATTTAAATTAGATAAAATAAATTTATTTTAAAATAGTGCATTACGATCATAGTATGTTTGTATGTATGTATATAAATTTTTGTCGGGCAAGTTTAAATTTACATGTTTAACAAAATTTCCAGTAACTTTAGCTAAAAAAAAGTTGTGGTAGTGACTTTTTAAAACGTCGGAAAATCGTCATAATATGGGGTTTTTTTGAGAGGAAAAACGGAGGAATCAAGAAAAGTCGCAGAGGAAAAGTGTGGTAGACTCGTCGAAACGAAGCTCCTTACAAATTATAAAGTATATGGTAATCAACTTTCAAGGGGAGGGGCTGGTGGAATATTACATTAAAAAAATGACTGGGTAAGTATTTGTTTGTATTACAATATCTATCATAATCTGTATTTACCAAAAATAAAGAAATTGGACATACTATAAACCTGCCTACATCGTATGTATGATGTAAGTTATATTTTTGCTTTTGTATTTGGTGCCCACTCGACTGGATTATATCACTGATTTATATTCTAACAACGTCTAACGTTCTATATTCTGTTTACAAACTTGTAATTTTAAATAACAACCTTGAAGGATGTGCCGTATTAATCTGGTTATCTGCGCTGCGGCAAGTAAAGCAATTAAATCGATACACACACTCTTAATGAGTAAATTAATGATCCCAAAGCAATTTGCTTAAGTGTCATTAAAGCTCTTGTATCTATTGAAAATGTTGTATGAAATAATACTGTCGCTAAATTGAAAATAAATTTTGTACAAGCATATAATATTACAAGCACTTAGGAATTTTGATATGACAAATTAGTTTGTGTATTTTCAACGTCGCTGCTAATAACAGAAATTATAAATAGGTTTTTTTTTAAATTAGAAGAGCTAAGAATCACTAAATTTTTATTTTTTAAAATGTTATTTTATGCAATAATTACGATTAAATATACGGTGTAAATAAGATTATTAATGATACTTTGACAGTCAATAGAACATATTGTTTTTAATGAAACAAAGTTTATACAAAAATGCAGTGTGTAATTTAAGATTTATATTTATTATTAGTTTTAATCAAAGTTTGACTTGGCCATCACTTTCTGCTTTGATCGAGATAAAAAATAGCCAAAGGTATAGTAGTTATTAAAAAATTTTTTTAAATATAATTTTTATATGCAAAATTTCCTTTTTGGATTTTTTTTTTGTAAATTTTTACTGTTGCAAAATAAGACTCAACACAACCTACATAAAACTTCTTGGTTTTGACAATGCCTTTATTCCAGATATTTTTTTTAAAGTAACGCCATATTAAATGTGTGTTTTTCTACAAATTTCAAATCGGACCATTAAAATTTGGTAACATGTGATGCAGAATTTATTCGTTTTTGACCCTTTATAGGGTAAATTTACTAAATATCTATTTTTGAAAGGGTAGTGTATGTCTAAAAGTAATATACTTTAATATTAAGAAAATGGTTTAATTAAAAAGAGTTCAATTTTCTAATAAAAAATCATTCATAAAAATTAAGCGCAATTTAAATACCAGCTTTTTAACTAATTACAAAGTATTTTTGGTATCCCAATAAAAAATAATAAAAAAGTATATTACTTTTAGACACAAATTATCTTTTTAAAAATGGATACTTTAAAAAGTTACACAATATAGTGTAAAAAATAAAAAAAAACTTTGTATTACATGTGCCTAATTTTTAATACATAAAGGGGTAACAGACATCAACGCCATCTGTTGACCAAAGGTCGAAGCATACTTCTTTCATTTTATGGAGTCACAGACTTGCCGAGCTGAAATAATGTTACAAACATTTTTAAAATGTATGCCTCATACTTGTACGGACTGTTTACAATAGTGTAGTTAATTTTTCAACCAACTTTGTGATTGAGACTTCACTTAATGACATCTTTTGACCGGTTTTGATCTATATCAGATCTGATCAGACAAGCTAGTCGAAGGTAAAAATATAGATAGATATAGATCGAAACCGGTCACAAGATGTCGTTAGGTAAAATCTCTACAAAGATAGTTGAGAAATTAACTACACTATTGTTAACAGTCCGTACAAGTATGGGGCATACATTTCCAAATGTTTGTAACATTATTTGAGCTCGGCAAGTCTGTGACATCGTAAGTTGAAAGGAGTATGCTTCGCCCTTTGGTCAGCAGATGGCGTTGACGTCTGTTACCCATTAATGTGTTTCAATGCATACTGAATAAGGTATTAGGATTTTTAGAGATTTTTACCTTCGACTAGCTTGTCTTATGAGATCTGATATAGAGTGTGTCCCAAATTAGTGGGGAATGTATGGGGATCTTGGAAACCACGATAGATAGAAAATCGGTTAAAAGGGGGAAGTTTTGGACAATTATGTTAGTAAGCTAATCCCGTTTACTACATGGTTTTATTTATTCAGGTTTTTAAGAAATTTCAAAAAAACCTGAAACATGCATTTTCGAAAATCGGCCATATTTTTTTTAAAAGTGAAAATTTTTCAAATCTGTAAAAACTTCTTCAAAGCAACTTTTTTTGTAGAATATGACCAAGTAGTCAATTTTTATTTTCTACGTTTCGGGTTTTTAGAATCATCATCAACTTTATTTTTTCATATGGACGCCATATTGGATTTTTACGCAGCCAAATAGTGCTTTTTATTCTGATTTCAACAATGTATAACATGTTATAATTTAAGAGTCTATAACCTCATTTATTTCAAAAAACAAATATTTTCTCAGTTGGCCTTGATTCCGGCGAACGTCATTTTTTTTTGTAAACAATAAAATATTAGTAATTGGCAAAATAGATAAGCTGAACAGATACTTTACAGAAATGGGTTTCGCGAACATAGCTATAACGTTAATACGTGTTACAAGAAAATGTAATGGCGCCTATATGAAAAAGTAAAGTTGATGAATCATCATCAACTTTACTTTTTTATATGGGCGCCATATTGATTTTTTGCAGCCAAATAGTGCTTTTTATTCCTATTTTAACAATGTATAACATGTTATAGTTTAGGAGTTTATAACCTTACCCACTTTAAAAAACAAATATTCCTCAGTTGGCCTTGATTCCGGCGAATGTCATCTAGCGTCATTATCAAGTTAGCTCGGGTACGTTATTAAATTTTTTTAACTTTGTGAAATGGTTAACTATTTAAAGAAATACTTGATATTTTGCAACGTTATTTCCAAAGCAATTCGACAATTTTTCTGCAAGGCAGCATCCTAAACTAACGTACTTTCGAAAACTGGTTGCAAATTTGCTTAAATTCGGAAGTTTTAAAAACCACGACCTATGAAGTTAACCAACATTTTAAAGAAAATCCAACATCTTCAGCCAGGGATGTTGATAGAGAATTCCACATACCTAAGTCAACCATTTATAGGGTAGTTAGGACTATTTAAAAAAATATCGTTAATTTGTTGAGAAATATGGACAATATTTTGAATTTTAAGTCGTTATTTTACATCTTCATTTTAGTAGGAATATTAGTTTAGTAACTTTTTATTGATTTTGTTTTCACTTGTTTCAATTAACTCGTTACGTGTAGTTTTGTTGTAACACGGTATTAACTTTATAGCTATGTTTGCGAAACCCATTTCTGTAAAATATCTGTTCAACTTATCTATTTTGCCAATTACTAATATTTTATTGTTTACAAAGAAAATGACGTTCGCCGGAATCAAGGCCAACTGAGAAAATATTTGTTTTTTGAAATAAATGAGGTTATAAACTCTTAAATTATAACATGTTATACATTGTTGAAATCAGAATAAAAAGCACTATTGGCTGCGAAATTCAATATGGCGTCCATATGAAAAAATAAAGTTGATGATGATTCTAAAACCCGAAACGTAGAAAATAAAATTGACTACTCGGTCATATTCTACGAAAAAGTTGTATGAAAAGTTTTTAAGATTTGAAAAATTTTCACTATAAAAAAAATATGGCCAATTTTCGAAAATGCATGTTTCAGGTTTTTTCAAAATTTCTCAAAAACCTAAATAGATAAAACCATGTAGAAAACGGGATTAGCTTACTAACATAATTGTCCAAAACTTTCCCCATTTAACCAATTTTCTATCTATCGTGGTTTCCAAGTTCCCCATACATTCCCCACCAATTTGGGACACACTGTAGATCGAAACCGATCAAAAGATGTCGTTAGGTGAAATCTCTACAAAGTTAGTTAAGAAATTAACTACACTAAATTTTCATAGCCCAATATGGATTTTGTAGAAAAACACAATTTACAAAAAATGGACAAAAAATAAATTACACCCGAAATTCTGCATATAAAAAAATTGCATTTACAATTAGTAAAACTTTTTTCAAAAACTTTTTTTTTAATTTTCAGAAACATTTTTACTTTTGGAATTTCAAAAAAAAATCACTGAAAATGCAAATCACGCGTTATTTTTCATCTTAATGGAAGCAAATCAAGATACACACTTAATAATGCTTACGTTATAAAAAGAATGTTTTTAATTATTTTTAAGAAAAATTAATTTATTATAGCTGAGAGCTTTAAAAACCAAATAAAAAACCAAGTTTTTCAGTTCTTGATATAAATTGAAATATCGCGATAAGATGCATATTAAAAGGTATCGTAATATAACACTTACGGCTGAGTGATGATCGCGTTGTTAAATTTAGCAATGGACTTGGACAAAATCTGACATTTTGTTAAACATTCTTAACCGTTGTTAACTTTTAACAATTGCTAAATCCATTGCTAAATTTAACAACGCGATCATCACTCGGCCGCTAGAGTAGTATCTTTTATTCAAAATATTTAACAATGGGCTTCGTTTCTTTTAAGGCGTAAAGCTATTTTTCTTGTTATTGTATTATTGTTCCTAATAATATTTTTTAATAGTATTTTTTTCCGAAAATGGTGCATCTTATTGAGATAAAACAAAATTAGCCTATTTATGGTAAAAACTAAAAAAATACTTTTTTTATTTAGTTATATTAAATTTAATATGAAAAATAAATAAATAACTACATTTAATTTATTACCCAAACATTACTAAATGTGCAAGTTTTTTAAAACTTAAATTTCAATATTTCAAATGCATTTAGAAAACACCATCTTAAAAACATGAAATGAGACGCCTTAGATCTTGAAACAGAAGCATATGCCGTCATATTTTTATTAAAATAAAAAAGTTGTTTTATTATTTTTAGAATTTATTTATCTAAAACCTGGTTTATCCTATATACAACTAAATCAACAGAATCTTTTTAACATAGAAGCGAATTTTACAGTAAAAATCTGGAAATACTAAACATAAAGAAGTGTAAAAAATGGCCCAAAATACTGGTAAAGTCTAGATAAAAAAAATACACTAAAAAGAAAGGATTTTGGGAGAGCTACAATAGAGAAAAACAAGTAAAAAATGCAACAAGCTTATTCCAAAATATTGATGTATAACAAATATCCAAGTGGGCAAAAAAAATTATATAACTTTTAATTAAACCAGTACATGAATTTATACACAATTTTAAAATACAACAAATTGGTCGCTTGCTACGAAATATATGAGATAATTTTTATTTTCCCCGTATCTACTACCATCCATTAAAATGTCATCTTTGTTTGTTTGGCTTTTATTCGAGTTTAAATAAACGATGTAGACAAACATGTTCCTGCGTTTAATTTAATTATTACATTTTAAATGAGGTAAAATGATGAAGTTGTCGTTACTTGGTAAAACAGAAAATGTAAAAGGTACCTAATTAGAAGTTTTGGGCTTTGTTAGGATAATCTGACTAACAGCGTTACATTATATACTTAATTAAAACTATAAAAGATCCATACATTTTCATTAAACCTATGTAGGCCGATCATAATTTTATAAATTATAATGGACCATTTTGTGTTGGTTTAAAAGTACATAGAAATATAGTTTACAATTTTACATAATTTTTTAAAGTATGATGGTCCGTTCTTTGTGTCCTATGCGTGGCAGCAAAAGTAGAACTAGCTGGAATAAAAAGAGGTAATTCAATTAAATAGGCTCACCCTGAAAAAGGACTGATGAACAGGAAAGTTAAAAAACTTTTTAAAAAACTCAAATAGAATATCCATTAAATAATGTAAAAAAAATAAACCGCCATCTGGTAATAAAATAGTAAACAGTGAAAATCATGTAATAAAAAATAAAAAAATACTGCAAATAATAAAACTAAAAATTTGGGGAAAACAAAAGTAGGTCTCGACCCCGAACACCATGGTACAGGACCCCAGCACTGCTAAAGGCCAATCTAATAACTCTGTAACAGAACCATCAACATCAACACCTAAACAATTTTATCGACAACAAACCCAAAAATAAAAAAAACCCTTTTATTGGCACAGGTCAGAGCACTGCTAACCAATTTATACAATCAATACCCAAATTGGGTACTTATGTACAGGTTCCCCCCAGACAACTACTACTGATCTGGGAAAAATATCTTAAAACATTAAAAACCCGAAATAGATTTTAAAAAGTCAAATATGGAATAAAAAGGCATAGTGTTTCTTTAAAATATCTTTTCCCCTGAAAAGTAAAAATGGTATACGATAAAAGTTTTGGCCAGCCGACACGTACTGCTTCAGGTTCAAAAAAAAATTTTAAAATTCCCGTCGTCAACCGGCAAGGAGCAGGGGAAAAACAATAACTCGGGAATGAGCATTTTATTAAACGGATGACGATAATTTTTTACTATTTTCCACGTAAATGTACAATGTTTGACCCAAAACTGATCAACTGCAGCTGTTTCGATTTTTAAAAATTTGACATTCGTGTTTTTCGGAACATTGGTGTAATGAATTTAGTCTTTTACATTTAAACATTGATGGCTAAAAACAATAACTTTTTTAGTACACTGTGCACGGTGGCGCCTCCATATTTATAAAAAATTGTTTTAACTATACCACTCAACTTGTCGGAATATTCTAGGAGGTCGATGCGGAGTTCTGTGGTACTCTGTTACCTGAATCCCGGTACTGCCTTAGTTTGTTTGTACCGATCGTGCCTGGGTGATTTTTGAGGTTTTTAACGCAATTTGAGTTACTTTAGAATATTTAAGTAAGATATCCAAAAAAATTGTTATATTGGGAGATTTTAATATTAATTTTCAATGCCCACTCTTAAATGACAAATTGACTTAGCTCTCTTTATCTAATTAACTCATGGCCTTATTGTTACAATTAATGAATTCACCAGAATAATATCCGCATCACAAACTTGTATATTAACGAACATGGGGGTGAGTCTTTCAGGTGGAAGTAATTGACCCTGTTTGTCGGATCATCGCGGACAGGTTTTGTCTTTTAATAAAACGGTAAAACGAATGACGCTAATATTCCTAGTATACGTAATTTAAGTAAAAACTTAGATAAGTTTGACGAGTCTCTCCGACAATTAGACTTGGGAGATATTTAATAATGCAACATCCGATTCTGGCAACGGTCTAACTGAATTTTTTGTTAAAACAATTCTATCACTACATTAATTAATAAACATTTTCCCTTAAAAAAAAAAGCTTTCTAAGAAAGAATCTAAACCTTATAATTGGTTTAATGACCTTAGACGCATGCGAGACACCTTGACTGCTGTTAAGGTCATCTGTGACGCTTCAGGAGCACCCCATGACTTTAATGTCTATAAATCTTTAAAAACGACTTATAAACGTAAAAGTCAGCCAAGCCAAGCTGAGTTCCAGACTTTTGACCAAATCTGTTAATAAATCCAAGACCTGGAAACGAATTAAACAAGAGTGTAATCTATCACGATAACCTTTAAAATGCGAGATTGAAGCTAACGACTTTAATAATTTTTTGTACTATTTCTAGTACAATTACAAACCTACCAACACCCAAGGAGTATCTCATTTGAATTTCACAGGCTGCTCTCTGACCAAATGGTTTATTTTTCTTGTGGCCGGTAATTGAAAGCGATGTTGTCGATACCATTAAAAAGTTAAAAAATTTAATTGCTATGATATTCATTGATATTAATACCAAAATTGTCAAGCATTCCCTGCACATCAGCTCCTTTATTGACTATTTTAATTAATAAATGTTTTTCTGAAGGAACCTTCCTGATGCTCTGAAGGTGACTAAGGTCTTGCCCATATTCAAAAAGGAGATCCTAGTCACAGAAAATTATCGACCTATATCGATATTGCCCATATTTGGTAAAATATTAGAGTCTATTCTGAAAGACAGACTTACGCTGTATTTTGAAGATTTTAAAATTCCTGGCTAGTGAGCAGTACGGATTTAGAAATGGCTGCTCCATTATAACTGGTATTTTGGAAGTCGTGAGCGACATAGTTCAGGTTTGGATCGTGGTGAGCTAAGGACTGCTAGCCTGTGTAATTTGCCGAGCCTTGACTGTGTCTCCCACCCAAAGCCGTTGGATAAGCTGAATTATTATGGTGTTAATGGAGTACCCCATCGCCTCCTTGAATCTTATCTGCAAAATAGAAAGCAAGTCGTTTCAATTCACAGGTCTCTGATGAGAATGATCTAACTTCGGGCGTGCCTCAGGGCTCAATTTTGGGCCCGCTATTGTTCATCATTTACATCAATGACTTTAGCACTGCACTGTCACCAAATAAAAGCATATTGTACGCAGATGATTCTACCATTATTACCTCTTGGTATTGACGAAATTTCTGTTATTAATCAAACACTGACGTAGCTTTTTTTTTTTTTTTTTTTTTTGCTATTGGTGAAGGCCCAAACTGGTATATACCAGCAACAGTCTTGTTAAAACACAGATAAAACTCAAAAATTTCTTTTAGTTTTAATAATAACTTATTATGGGAGCACACGTTAAACTTCTGGGTCTTGTGGTGGACGATGGTTTGAAATGGTTTGTACATTACTGATATGCTCTGTGCCAAATTAATAATCAAATTTATTTACTGAAACAGATAAAAAGGTCTTTTGATACGCAAATTTTGGTAATGGTATATTTTGCCAACCTCCATTCCCGTTAAGTTCAATTCATCTTATCACGACAAGGCTTTTAAACTTCAGAAGAGGGCCGTGAGGGTCGTTGCGGGATCGGCCTCTCGAATCATGCAGACCCTTTTTGCACAGTTTGGGATTATGCCACTTCCTTGCATACATATATCAAACACTTCTGAGATTCATAAAAATAGTAGATAAATTTACTAAGCTGTCGTACAATCACTCCTACGGACACGATCTTTAAATTTACTATTACCCCCAGGCATCGACTCGCAAGCTCGGCACGGACCTCTCTGAATATTTCACTATACAATGTTTGGCAACTCTTGTACAGGGCTTAAATTTTAAAATTTAAAAATAAATTAAAATTTTTTTATTACAAAAATGTTTTTATTCTGTCAAGGAATATATGGAGGCGCCACCAATGAATTAAATTTCATGTATGGACTATTTTGTATTGTCTATTGACTATTTTTTATTTATCACATGTTTGTAATATTGCGTTTTTGTCTTATACTCCTTTAAATTTTATTTATGGTTACTTTGGTGACTTTTGTGACCTGCAACAAACATGTAAATGTGTAACGTTGTCAAATAAATGTATATCTATCTATCTATCTATCTATAGTTTTGTAAATTTATCGGCTTTGAAATATTGATAATGTTGTCTTGTTTTTATAATAATGTCTACCCCATTAAAATTAAATCCCTTTAGGAAATTTGTTGAGGTTTTTAATTAGAGTGCATTTACGTACACCTCAGGGGTCGGGCGAAAGGACGTGGAAGGTCGGAGACTAACAAACTCCCACTACCAAAATTTTTCGTATGGGCCCATTAAAAATATTATATTTTATTTAGGTCCTTTCCCAAAATTTTGTGTATTGGAGATGTTGTTTCCGATTGTAGCCTCCACAGAGATAACGTTTTCGCTAACTATTTTTACTTAAATGAAATAAATTATACCCCCTTTTAAGGTAAGGAAATAATCGTTTCTGCTGTAACGGTTTTTTAAAAATATGATTTGAGTTAAGAGAAAATAGTATCTAAACATAACCGATTTTAGGGTGACTTTCACTCAAGGAAATATTAAAACTAAATAAATTTAAAAACTATTACAGCAGAAGCTAGATTTAAGTGTTGGCTTTCAATAGTTTTTTTAAAAATTTTTGATAACTAATACCGTTTTTGAGAAAACATTATCCCCGGGAACCCCGTTAATCCAATTTTCGCGGCGGAATGGTCTTTAAACTTATATATTATTTTACCATTTCGTTTTATTCGTCGCATTTTATAGACAATAACCTTCATGTGTATGTTTAAATAAAATTTACAATGAATTTTTATTTTTTTAATTTTAAAATATTATTAACGTCACCTAAGACTTATAACTTTCCTATTGAAATTTTACAAATTTAAAGTTAAACCCAATATAACGTCGTCTTATAATTTTTAAAGAACTAAAATTAAAATTATTTTTAAACATGAAGACACGTTCAAATAATCGATAAAACTTGATAAACTTAGTTTCAAACAAAATTAATATTAACTAATGGCAAAACTATTTAACTCAAAAGCAAAATCTACAAGATTACATCAAAGCGGGAAAAAAATTAAAGCATAATAATTGTGGGCCGGGGCGATTCTTATTGAAACAATGCGTTTTAGACATATATTTAAACAAAAAAATTTTCTAACGTAAATCCGTACCGTAAAAATCATTATTGATATCTAAAAAATATCGAAAAACCCCAAAAAATATAAAAAATTTTTAAAGGTATTTTTGTAAATATTAAATATAAAAAGTTATAAGGATAATATCTTTTCTGTATTATGGCCAGGTGTTTGGGATGACACAGGGACCCGCGATGCTCTTAGAATTAGTAGTCTTATTTTTATAATAACATGGGCAATTGATACATACCTTCCCCTTACCAAAAAATTGTGGCGACTGCGACGATTTTTTGTTGTTTTTATTTAAGTTTTAGCATATTATAAAACGTTAATTTATACATATAAAAAAAAAAAATAATTCATTTATGTATGTGACATAGAAACCCGAACACCCAATAAAAAAAATTTGTTTTTACCTTTTTGTTTACTAATTTTATGGTCAAAAACAAAATTAGTAACCTTATCCCTTTCCTTGCTTTGTTTGAGGGACGAATAGTTAGGGTTGAGGAAAACTGGTTTTCATACCAGAATACTGTGCTAAGAGTTGGGCAGGCATGGCTTCAAGAAGGGGCCCAACACAAAGATGAGGCACAGAACGAGTCTGCAGAACAACACCTCTTCCTTTAGATTCACGAGATTGTTCTCCAACAACCAGGGGAATTGAAAACCCTGGTTTACAAGACATGGAAGGTGAATTGGAATGCGAACAGTTAATCGTTTTTTACAAGAAGTTTTGCCTTTTTTTATTTCGCCCCAACTGGGTCTTACCTTACCCTCGAGAGCATCGAAACAATCAATTCCCGTGGAAATAGAGAACGACTAGCGTGGGACCAGGAATGGAACAAAGTGGTCTTTAGCAACGAGTTCCGATTTTGTTTAGCCATGCACGATGGTCGGGCACAAGAAAGAAGGCGGCGTGGAAAACGCTGCAACCCCCAATGTTAAGAGGCATGTTTATCGTACTATAGGGATTGGGTGTGAGTGCTAATGTTTGATGGCTCTAGGTCTCCTTTAGAGGCAGCATGACCCCCAGAGCCACATTGAAGAAATAGTGGAGCCACATTTAACTTTATATCTTAGGACTCTCCAAAACCCAACTTTCCAACAGGATAAGCTTGACCAGATGTGGGAAGAGTTACGTTGGACTACTTATAAAATTTGCCATGGCCCAAACGGTCTTTCCCCATTTGTCCCCCCCTTGAACACGGGACATGATCGGTGAAGACTAAAAAATTTTTAAAAAGCCACCTCAAACTCTTGCGTTTTTGACACGAGGTTGAGGTGGCCTGGAATGGGTACCTCAGGGGGGATATTGATTATCCAATTAGAAGTATGTTAGACGATTAGATGAATTTTTGGGCACCAGGGGATCAAACATTATTAAACGAATCAAATAATAAAAATTAGGGTTTTCTTTTAAAAAATTAAAAATTTTTAAAAAATTAATGAAAACTAGTCAATTTTTTTACTACGATTATCCTGATATTTGTGAAAATTACTAAAATAAAATTTATTTTTCTGGGGTTCCGGCTAAAAACACTTAGTATATTTTAAGTTAGTTAGTAGTATTAAAATGAATATTTTTTAAATTTGTATAAGAAAAGAATATGTCTGGATATGTGGTAGTTTTTTATTTTTTAAATCTTAAAATTTTTGCCAATCAAATAAAATATTTTGCCGAGTAGTGTATATTTTTAATTTAATAAAACAACAGAAAGCATCAAATTACTTTATTTTTAGGTCAAAACAACAAACCAACAGAATTCCCAAGCCCGTCCATAAATAAAACATCTTACCTTGCTTTACAGAAAACCTTCTTTTTCAGCTGAATAAAATGACTGTCTTGGGAATACACAGTTCAAACTCTCGAGAAAAACAAATGTTCTCCGTTGCTACTCCATGTCACGTTTTTCATAGAAAATGCGAATGTAATTTAAAGCATTCAATACGAAAATCATAAATAGAATATCTGTGCCGATCTAAATACTACTTACAGGTTGACAGAGTGACTACTACCACCAAAATTATGTTATTAAAAATGGCCGTTAATTCTAAACCTTGTGGCCGGTCTGAAAAAGGAGCACTTAGAAGAGCAACGGAACAGTATAATATTGGCAGGGTGCGCAATGACAACGACATCTGTACGGCTGCCTAAAATCATGCTTCAAAGGTATGGGACAGCTGTAACATTACTTATAAAATTTATTTATTTTTTAAACTTCATTATGATCTAATACCTTAGAAACGGAAATGTTATGATAGCAATAATACTCTATCAATAGGGCATTATAAGCGGCTTTAAAGAAATGCCCGCTTATAATGCCCTAATGCGGTAAAATGGAAATTTTATTGCTTATCCAATTTTATTTCTCTCACAATAAAGATCAAGTTATACAAAAATAATTTTTTCTTTAAACAATACTAAAATTAAACTTTATTTCCAAAATAAAAAATTTCAATTTTGAAATGTCCCGAAAATGTAGTTTATCCCACTATAGAATGGTTTGTGTTTTTGTGATGGTAGCAGCGGTGGTAGCAATAACGCTATTTTGTTTTAGAAGAACAGTCCATTAAAGAATTTTCAAATTTGTACGGAATTAACCTCGAAAATTTAAATGAATTGGCAATCATTTTGGCTACTTTGTTTTTGGATGAAATACTTTTTTCTATATATCCTTCAGCTACTGAAGAGCTTTTCCATTTCCCATGTGTTTAGCGTTTCAACGAAGCACCTGGGCCCCAACAAGTAAAGTTGACGATGCGACGCAACAGTGGCCGGTGAACTTCTGCATTATCCAGTTTTAAAATTTTGCGATCAATGTTGGGACGCTTCCTATGGTATTTTTTCCAATGGGTTGTACTGTACATCGACCCTTTCTATAGGTAAGAAAAATTCGCTCCTTTATTCCAGCTGGTCTTAATGTTGTGTACTTTTTTATTAAATTTAGCGCCTAAATCTTCTTCAATGATAGTAAAACTTTTTGAAGTTGAAGTTTTAGTTTCTGGTACCTTTATAACCAAGACTGTTCCTCTATCTTCAATGTCATCAATGGTCATGACCAATTTATCTCTCTTTTAAAACCCCCAAACACCCATTACCAATATGACTTTGTGTACCAAGTAGATATTATCAGGAGCCTTCTTAATAAATTTTAATATTTGTTCTCCTCCCCAAAAATTTAGACTTCTTCGACTATCCTTTCGACTTAACTTTTAAAAAAGATATGAGAGATTAAAGGGAATGTCTATATTTTCATAGACCATCAACGTAGACCTTAGGTGGAATACTTGGTCCAAAAAGTTCGGGGCTGTATTTTTCCGACTAAAAATAATAAAGTTTGTTAAACATATGTATTAAATAAAATCAATAACTTACCCGTTCCCCGGAAATATGCCATTAAAACGTTTTCGGTTATTTAAAAAATTGCGTTCGCATCTTTCCAAATACCAAATAGCCATACCCGATCCCCTGTGCCTTGATTTAACTGGCAAAGATTTTCGGTCCCTTTTTATGGCCTTTTTCATATTTTGTGGAATTTCTTCCATTTGAGCAACCGTTAAAAAAAAAATGCCAACTGACTAACGGGAAGAAACATCAAAGTCAAACTTAACCCAGTCATTATCTACTTACGAAACAGGTACAGGTGCAACTTATTTTTTATATTGCGAATAAATAATGAAATTTAGTCATTGAAAAATTTCTTTTGGGTAAAACATAAAGCATTGTATGCACACGGCTTTACTGGATTATAATCCCAAGGTCAAAATTTACCGACCTTCAGGGCATTTAGTCCCAGTAACGCCTTGATACATAAATAGCTATTATTTTCGTAAATAATTATTTTTTAAACCTGGTCAGCACTGAAAAGTAAATTTTACACAAATGTAAATAAAAAATTTTTAAAAAGTTTAGAAAGTAAGTATAAAAACTGTTTTTAATAAAAAAGTACTTAGTTCTCGATTTTTTCCGCAGGTCGATGGGAATGCGGTTTATTACTTTTTGCTTGAAAAAAATTATTTGTAAAATTTCCCGAATTTCCCCATGTACAAACCGGAAATTGCATTGCTGCAGCCAAAAATGCATCCAAAAATGCATTTTCTAAGACGCATTTTGAAAAAATTTGATAACTTTATAAATTCGAGTCAGAACTGGCTCAAGTCGGGTACCCGGGGGTTTTTAAGGTCGCTGATCACGATTATGATGTTGAATTGACCCACAGTTAAAAACGTTACTGTGGCAAAGACGAAAACATTTGAGTTATTAATTAATTAAGTAAGACAAACTTACAGGTTCATAGTATTTGATTTGAGGCCAATGAAAATTGTTTTAACGTAAATTACATAAATATTGCGTTTCTATTTATTTTATTTCTTTCCTCCTCACATAATCTAGAATCAACAATTTCACACAGCTACTGTAGTATTGACGCCGGTCTCTAAGACATCCGGTTTGGTTTACGTTTAAAGTAATAGCATCGATGTCAAGATAAAAGTTCCTGCACAGGGGGTTCGAAGGGTCTTTATCAAAATGAAATCGATTCAGCGCCTCAAAAAAACCCCTTGAAGTTTCTGGTTCGTCTTTTCGATCATGTCGGGAAAAAAACCCTCGAGATGGCGTCCAGGGCCAGGTTCTGGGAAGTGTTCAGGGAATCGTTTTCGACGTAAAATTTGATTCAACGCCCTAAAAAACACCCGCATAATGTTTTTTTGGTTGTTTTTGCCGATATTGTCAGGGAAATTTGGGGAGATGACGTTCAGGCAGGTTCGTGCACCATGTGTTTGGGAGTGTTTTCGACGTGAAATTTGATTCAGCCCCCCAAACCCCGCTCAATGTTTTTTGGCCCCCTCTGCCGATATTGTCAAAAATTTCGGGGATGACGTCTGGGTTTCGGGGGTTCGACGCACCAGGTGTCCGGGGGTTTTTGCGATGCCATATTTGAATTAAGAACCTAACCCCGGGCGCCAAGTTTTTCTCCTTCTTCGCGTGAATTTTGGAGAGTTCAACGGGGAGGACGTTTATCGGCGTTCAGCTCCAGGTCAACTGAGGTAATTTAAACATCATAATCGGATCAGCGACTCAAAAACAACCGGGGACCGACTTGAGCCAGTTTTTTTACTCTTATTTCAAAGTTATCAAATCTTCCAAAATGCGTCTCAGAAAAAAGTATTTTTTTTAAAAGCATTTTTGGTTGAGCAATGAATTTCCGGTTTGTACATCCCGAAAAATTCGGGGGAAATTTTACAAATAATTTTTGCAAGCCAATGCAATAAATCGCATTCCGATCCGACCTGCGGAAAAAAAATAGAGAACTTTTTTGCTTCATTGCCTTGACTTACTTGGGGTTTTGTAGAATCGAACTCGGGACCTTTAAGTTGCTGGTCAAACGTGATACCTATTTAGCCACTGAGGCATCGTACTAAAGTAAGCAAAGAAATCCTATTAATTTGCGGGCTATTTATGAATTAACTAACCTTTTAACTAAAACATTTTTATTACCTGACACGGGTAAACCACGAAATGTAAGCCCTTGTTTTAAGTCCCGAAAATGTATAAAAATTGCAGCTATTATTTTTGCCAGTATTCTTACATTTAACACTACACAACAACTACTATGCCCCATTTTTAATATTTTATCTAATTGTTTACATTTAAATCAAGCATCATTTAACAAAACTTTGACCACAGCGAGCGATGCAATCGACTCAACTGTCCCCACTATACACTTTGCACCTTGCCAACAATGCGAGACGGAAAATGCTTCATTACTGGTCAAGAGGTTGTATATGGTCCAGGAGCCAGTAACAGATTTACATGACCAATTTTCTCCACGCGAAAATTGGTAGAATGCATCAGAGCTGGGATTCTGTAAAAATATAAGGGAAAGAGAATGTAAAATAGGGATACAGTCTTTTCCCCTTTAACCCAAAGTTTGCACTGTTTTTAAAAGAATAGGGGGAAAAAATGCAATAAACATTTTTAGACTGGAGATTTTATTTATACCCAAATTACGTTTCCTAAAATAGGCAACCTTTTTAATAATGACAAAGCAGTAATTTTAAATGACAACGTTAATTCATTTAACTCCGTATTTTATTGTTGTTTATAAATATGAGGTGATAATAAAGTAACAATTTTTAAAATATATTACGGTGTAACCAAAAAGTTTTAAATTTTTTTTTCTACTGTATAAATAAGAAAACTTTGAAGTCCTAGCAACGCGAATGATAACGAAAGAGAACCTTCGTGTTGTTCGGTTGCTAAGCGCTGCTAGCTACGAAAGTAATATTTTCAGCGCCTGACAAAGTAAGAGTAAAAAAGAAATATGCTTGTGGGAAATATTAGGATTTATTTAAAAAAGCAACTAATTTATGACAAAATATTCTAAAAACTAGGTTAGGCATTAACATTAAAAGTAATTGTGCAATTTGAGCAATTAGCAAAAGAAATTGGAGGAATAATACTTGAATTAACAGTTTGAAATTTGTTGTTGGGGTAATGTTATCACCTTAACTACGTTAATATTCATATTTTCACTGTTACTTCATTAGAGTGAAATATTGGTAGGAATTTTGTGTAAAATCTTCTTTTGAAATTTCCACCTTATTACTATAGGATTCAGCAATATATCCCCCGCAACAGAAGAAGACTTCCAACTCCATGCCTTTAAGTCCAAAATATCGACATCCTAAGCATCGGTAAGAAACGTAGTTGACGTTCTTCTAAAAGAATGGCCAGTCTATCTACTGATGTCTTCAAGCTTCAAAAACTTCTGCAATTTCTTTAGGTACATTTGAAATAGTGTACTTTCCAATTACTTGATTAACACATTTACCTCATTCATAACGATACAATAAACGCTCATCTAGAGCATTCCTTGGTCTCAGCTTAATATATTCCTGTAGAAATCTGACATAAGGAACTGAGCCTCCATCGTTGATTACTACAAAGTTTTTAACTTTATTTTTAGACTCCACTATTTTTACTATAGCCACGTCATTTCTATTTCACATCACTTAGCTTCATTCTGTATATTTCGTCTGTCCGGCATGCCCCAGCCACTCCCATAATGGCTATTACTTTCTATTGCTAAGTAACTTTGATCAGAAAAGCGTTAAGTAAAAACTTTATGATTTCTTCTTTTTAAAAATTTTTGACTTTTTTGCCTCATAACCATCGTTTTTCCTTTTATCAAAGTATATATATTTCTTGAACTCCGAATATCTGATTTTGTTTATGGAAATTGTTAACTTGAGCATGGAATATACAGGATCAGAGGTTGGTGGTGATAAAGACTCGGATTTTTCTTGAAAATACGCCAACATCACATTCTCGTCAAACCGCCCCACATTTTGTAGCAAGCCATTCAGAAAATGATTTATATGTTTGATGGTACTCTCTCTTAGATTTGTCTACATGAAGTGAGGCCACGCAAGGTCAGCTGGCCTTTTTGATGCCATTTTCATATTCATTTAACATTTTAAAATGGGAATGGATTTATACTAAATTAACAATAATTCAAAATCTGACAAGTGCTGATGACAGACAATGTCAATAAAAATGTGTTATGGATTAATTCTTAACAGGTAAATTTCAAAATCTCTGATATTTCTATTAAAACATGATGTTAATGATTATTAAATTATGCGATACATAGAACAGTAGCAGAAAATATAACATTACACGATGCGAAAGGCCTTCAAGTAGCCTGGAGGTTTTAAATAGCCTGGCTTCCTCACATTTAAAACCATCATACAATAATCATAATGTCACACCAAAAGTAAACTTTCAGATCTTGTAATGTAAATAACTATTACCATGGACATAGATTTGCATGCTCCTTAATAAACTTTTAAAATAATTTTTAGAAAAGGTAATTGTCTCGAATGTTTTCCTTCGATTTTTACCAACAGCCTTGATAAATTTGGGCTTTTTGGGGCTGTTTACGAATCTGAAAAAATATATTTTTATAACGTTCGTTTTCGAGATATTATCAAAGTTGAAAATCAACTTAACCTTATTTACACTATGTTTATTCTTCTTAGACAGAATTCTTGTTTTTACACTAAATTCTGCACATAGCATTTTACAACATCTTTAAAAAACTTGTGTTAATATTTATTTTACACCTTTGTTTCCATTTAATTGCAAACCTCCACTTTTACACGCAGCAACTTCGCCGCAATCACGTATACACCAGAAAATTATTTAGCAAACATGGCCGCCCCGCTTAAAAGTGAAGCTTTGCAATTTAATGGAAAAAAGGTGTAAACTAACTAAAAATACAAGGTTTTAAAAAGTGTTTATAAAATTTTGTGTGCCACTTTAGTGTCAAAATCAAGAATTGTTTACAAAAAGAAGGGGAAATAGTGTAAATAAGGTTAGTTTGATTTTCAACTTTGATGATGAATATATCGAAAACGAAACGTTGCCGATTCGTAATCAGCGCCCCAAAAAAAAACAACTTCTATAAATAAATTTTGGTCAAAATCGGAGGAGGCAACTTTCAAGATTAATTACTGTCAAAAATAATTAGGAAAGCTAAGTCAATTGACACTTTAAAGTTTACACGGATTTCCTATATCCCGCCCGACGATGCACTACCCGGCATATTCACTTATTTCCTTCCAACTAAAAACTTGTTAAATTGTAGCCAACTCAATATCTTAAGGAAAAACAATCAGCTGACTATAACATAGTTCTTTGTAAGTCAGGTGGTGGCTCGAACATGAAAAAAAATGCTTTAAAATTGTTTTTTTCATTTTCTCAACTAGAAAATTTTGATGATAGCATATATGCAACTATGGGATAACCCTATAAATATGAGCTGGCTATCTCGGTGCAAAAACAGTCATTGATACTTGAAAAGTTATAGCGCAGGAGTTAGGAACATCCCTATTTAAATGCATTAGTTGACTAATTAAGCAGTTAACGAAAATACACCATGTTAAAAGCCAGCTGATTGTTTTCTTTCTTTAAGATATTGGGTTACAATTTAGTAAGTTTTTATTGGAAGGAAATGAATAAATATGCGGGGGGTAATCGTCGGCGAAATATAAAAACAGTAATTAATGGGTGAATTATTGGTTTTCCTTTATTATTTTGGCCCAAAAAAATTATTTTGAAGTTTATTAAAAAAACATGCAAACCTACGTCCATAGAAAAAATTAAATTTTGGGTTTTTAACGAATTATACTTTAAAAATTTTGTTCCTTTATTATAAATTCTTATATTTATGAACAACAAAAAAAATACCAGTTAGTTCTAAATTAACGTTGTCATTTTTAAATCACTGCATTCCATTTAGGGCTACGCGGCTCATTGCCCAACGGACTCGCAGCTGACGTTCACGAAGCTTTATAATACAACACTCTGATGCATTCTACCAATTTTGCTTGGGAGGAAATAACTGACTAAATTTGAAGCTGGCTCAGGGACTAAAAGTAACCTTAAGAAATTTTAAGTTTTCGTCGAGGTTTGTATACAATTTTATTTTCAAGCCCTAATTTCTGGGCGAAAATTTAAAAAAAATTATTGAAAGAAATCCTACATACCCTGTCAAAGAACTTACCCTTTGAACTTTAATTTTGAATTTGAAAATAAAGAAACAAGCAAGAAAATTGGGGAAAAAACGCTTTTTCCACCAGGCAGGCATTGCCGTCCTGATAAATGTAAAAGAAAAGAAATAACACTTTCAACATTTAAAAAGTCTGTATGTCAAATTACATATACGGTTGAAAATAAAATGTTTTTACTCGTTCCACATAAAACTAGGGCTTGTATTATGCTTTTAAAAACCTTAAATAGCTTTTCTTTATTTTAGATAGAAATTTGCGCGAATACGAGTACTTTTTTTAAAACGATAAAAATTAAAAAACTGCATTTTCTTAACCACATTTAATCTCCCTACATAATTTAGGTGCAGTTTAGACAAACATAGAAATATTTTACAGGAAAATTGCTCAAATTTAAAAGCGGTACACATTCCTTGAATGTACGCAAAAAACAAAATTATAATTTTTTAATTGTCCAATGTTTTTATCGATTTAAAAAGAAGTTGTTGTACTGCGCACTAACGGTATTTACCAGTAAGGATTTTGAAGAAATAATTTTCATTAACTAGGCATCTTAAGCAATAAAAATTAAAAAAAAGATTTTTTGGAAAAAACAAAAAAAAAACCCAAAAAAACCAAATCAAAAATTTTTTCCCCTGAAAGGATTCGATTTAATGTTTTTTTTTCATTATGGGTTGGTTCCCTTGACAATGTTTAGTTTTCGTTGTTATGATAAAAAGTTAATTTTCAATTTATACCGGGTGTAAAAAAAAATGTTTTTTTTTTTTAAAAAAATTGTATCACTCTGTGGAGTATACTAGAAACCAGCTTTTTATAGCCGTTGACATTGGACGATAGGTCTATTTTCGCAAACATTTTTTTTTTTTGGGTTTTCTTTATTATCTCTGTTATTAAAGGATACACCGTTTTATAGCGTAACATGTTTTCATTGACTTTATTATTCAACACATGCATTGTTTAATGTTTTAACGACCTTTCGGGTATTTTAAGCAATGTGTCAATATCGAATACATTATTTGTTTTCTGTATAACTGCATAATATCTGCTCGCTTTGATAAATAAAAACAAAATTAACGAGTTACTTTATTTAATAAAGCCATAACAGTATTAGTGAGTTTATTAAACACATATTTTTTTGAATGCGAGTAAAACATGAAGGAACAAAAATTAAAAACAATAAAATTAATGGATTTATAATATTAATAGCGTGTATACCCACCTCTACTTCAAATCACTGCATTTATACGTCTCGGCATACTAGAAATTAAATTTTTAATTGTATCTTGGGGAACATCCTTCCTTTCTGCACGGAATTGCGCCTTCGAATCTTTTTTTTTAGAGCATCCCATAGATGTTATATGGGATTTAAATCGGGACTATAAGGTGGCCATTCCATCAACGAAATATAAACAGAGTTCATGTAGTCTATTACTATTACTTGTCTATCTACGTGGGGACGAGCATTATCCTGCATAAATAAAAATATTCGGTCCCAAAAAAGGAACAAATGGATTACATGTTCAATTCCAAAAAGTTTCTAGATAAAAATCGGCGTTCATTGATCTTCTTTCGTATTTGAACTAACTTTGTGCGTCCGTTGAAAATATTCCCCCAAAACATTACAGAGCCCCTACCAAACAGGATTTTTGGAGAGCCCTGTAACTTTAAAAAAACCTCTCCTGTCCGTCGCCAAACACGTTCACGCCCATCAGGGGAATTAAGACTAACCGTCATCAGAAAATAAAAACCCTTTTCCAGTCTTTCCAGGGTTGATTTCCCGGCAAAAAGCAATCTTGCAACTATGTGCTCTGGTGAAGTAATTGGTTGGTCTTCTGTTGTTAAACCAGCCTCATGTATGATGACGAGCAGTTCTAAACATTTAGCCTAGCACTAGTGATCTTTCTGTTTCTTAGGGGCAGTTTGCCTAAAAATGCTCATCCCTTGGGTCGTACATCGTTTTCGCTTGTTCTGCCTTCGAGAGTAAGATCTGTCTCGTTAATCGTTCAACCATAGGACTTATAGTCGAACGATGTCTTCCTATCATATTAGCAATATGATACATCGATAGCCCTCATCCACCAAAGTTAAGGCTTTTACTGCTTCTTCTACCGACATATTTCTTGGCCGATTCATTTCAAGATTAAAAATCAACTGGGCATACGAAACGAAAATTTAATGGCGTTTCGGAGCAGTTTTTAGGGGTGGCAAATTTTATTTGACCTTGTAACTTTAAAATACAACATCTGTTGAAACATCGCTTGAAATGTCTGAAAAGGTCATTTGTTTTTAAAAAATGTATTTTCCTAGGTGCGCAAATGATACTTTTCCGCACGCGACCTTCCCGGGGGGGGTTGGGGAAAAGGAAAAAATCACTTTGCGCAAGCGTTGGGAAAAAAATTTTTTCCCTTTGAGCGTCAGATAATACCAATATTAAAGCAATGATTATTTTTTAAATTATGTTTAATCTGAAAGAACACTACAACATATTTATAAATGGGAATTATTTGTTGATAACATTTACAACAAAAGAACAATTATTAGCATATTGTAAATTAATTGCAGAACCTGTAATTTCATTTAGCGGGTGGCTTATGGAAGGCTTATTGTACGGCTTGATGAAGGTTGACTTAGCTCAGGAGGGAGTTGTTCTTTGTAATATTTTATTCGACATATCCTTTTCTGTTTTTTGGGATTCATCAGTAGTTTCAGTTACAGCGTGATTTCCAGCCCCCAAGTCGCTTGACATTGGTGGTACCTTTCCCTCCAGAATCCGCTAACATAGCCGCAGAGGATCGACGATAACTATGTCCAGTGTACTTTCCCTGATTTTTTAATTTTAGGTATGCAGCAATTTCGAAGGATTTTACCTATTGAATTTATTCCCACACATTGCGTACTGATGCTTCTTGTTTTATACTGGAAAAAAAACGTCTGTGTGGGTATGTGGTTTTCGCAAATTTGCATATTTACGGTACAATTGCAGATAAAGTCCGTTATTTTTTTCCCATCGGACACTAAAAAAATCTGAAGGTTATTTTTCCCTTTTTTTCACCACTATCAAATTTTCATTATCCTGTATGTCATCAATCATTATTTTTTAAGTTCATCTCTCCTACAAGCACCGGCTAATCCAAAAATTGTAGCAACTTTTATTAGAAGGTAAATATTATCAGGTGCTTCTTCATGAATCTGAAACTTTGCTGAAAGTTTTTGTTTTTTTTGGGCCGGTATCCCACGTTTTGTGTTTAAGTAAAAAAAAGGCTTGAAATATGAACTTAAATCAAGGTTCCTTTTCACTTTGTATTAGGTTTATATGTTTTGCAAATCCGCAAAATAGGCCAAGAACACTTCTTCTTTAATACTTTTGTCCCCTTGCTGGAGACCAGTTTTGAAATGACTATTTGATTCTATTTTTCAGAGATTTTGCTGAATAAATTTAAACTTACGGTATTTGCTGCATCCAGGATAGAATCTGGTAGTCCTCATCGAACTACCATTTTAAATAATTATTTTGTTTGATTTTTATTTAATTAAAAAAGATACTATGACGCTTTTCATAAAAATGCTTGTTTGTATTGAAATTATTTGTGCAAGATTGTTCATATGGAAAGAAGAAAAAATTCTTTTTAAAAACCCCCCAAGATTACATATTTTGTTGACTTGTCATAATCATTTATTATTATTATACAGGGTAATTAAAAATGTTTTTTTTGTTTTAGTTGAATCATTAAAATTACGAAGCCAAACAAAAAAGAAATAAACTAAAACTTGCAATGGTGTTATTGCATGAAATAGCCTACAATATAAAATATATAAATCTTGCTTACTCGTAAGATTTTAGATATTTTTTTTTTCGAGGCGTGCAAAAAGTTCTTTTTTCCGCAGCCGTCGGAAAATTCAACTTTGGTTTAAATGCGTGCGGAAAAAAAGACTTTTCCGCACGCTCGTAGGAAAACATTTAACAATAAATAAGGTTTAATATAAATAAAAAATGTTACGCAATAAAAAAGGGGGGTACCTCCCTTTTAAATTTCAGAGGTAATAAGCAAACCAAAAGAAAAATGTTGGCGAAGATAGACCACGTCTCATGTCAACTCTATATGTTCGGTTGCGTTAATTTTGTCCAGGAGTTTATTGCTAAAGAGGACTCCAACTAATCCAACATTTCTGACAATTTAGTGCGTTAAATTGATGTTTGAAAAGATCCGAAGAATCGCAAATAAGTATGATATTATTTAAATTCCAAACCACAATTTTAAGGAGTATTAATTGTCACACCCCATTTTTGGCGTGCAACATGAACGCATAGAAACAAAGTAATTATAAAAATTTCTATATTAAACTAGGTAACAAAATGAAAACTTTGAATTTGTGAAAAAATATAAATTTTAACTTATAATAATTAACTACACTTTATTGGGGCCATGTTCGTACGGGGGTAAACTCTTTTTACCTGATTCGCGTCATATTCGTATTTTTGTTTGACCGGGGTAACACTTACCCCCCTTCCTGTTTGTCCATGTATTTATATTAAATTGTTTTGTTTAGTCAGCAGGTTAAGCAGGTTTACTAATCCAGGTATTCTTATTTATGTAAAAATAATTTTAATTCGCAATCATGTATGTAAGATAAGTGTGTCAGTTTAGAGATTAAATGTTGCAATTAAAAAAAATGGTAACTTGGGTCTTTAAAGGATTTTATTAATATTATAAGATTTTAGAAATATTTATGCATTTTGTACTACACAGTAATCTTATTAAAAAGAGACCAGACAACAATATTTTTAGATAAAAAATGTAATTACCAAATTTTCTGTAAATGTGGTAAAGTATACATTAGAGAAACAAAAAGACCGCTAGAGATTAGGAGTAAAGAACACAAGAGCATAAGAAATTAGTAAAACGACGAGGTCTGAGTTTGCCAAATATGCATCGTCAGAAAAACTGCATAATGAATCAAAATCATTGATAAAGAAACCCACTGGGAGAGAAAAATTAATGAAGCTGCAATAATTCTTAACAACTAAAATGTATTTGGCAACCTAGAGTTGACATCCTGAATAACTGGCTGCCTGTTGTTGAGCTGTAAAAATCGGTCAAGCTTCGGTAAACAGCAAATAGTATAGGTACTGGGCAAGCTATGTTCGCCGAGCGGGACATACGGTCCTATGTAATTAAGGTCAACATTGACTTCTAATTATTTTAGAAAAAAAGCCATTAGGATTTATTGAAGAGCACAATAAGTTCACCCAAAATGAAAATTAGAGCATTTTTCAACCAACCAGTAAAGAGTAAACAGCTTAAATACTTCTGCAACGTAGTATCTCATTATGCACCCTGTACTCTAGAAATCAATAATAAAACACCATATCGATTTATCAGTGACCATTTGGATCATTAATTTATAATGTCATTGCCAAAACTGAAAATTTTATACGGGAATTTCAAAAGAGTACTTGCATTTCATTTTAAATACAGTTATGCAAGACAATAAAACAAATTTGCCTACATGAAATCAATTTATGATGAAAACATCAGGATTTTATCAATGCCTAAATATTCCTCCATTAACTGCCAGACAATAACCTGGAATTGATTATAAACCTTACTTACGTTGACTAGTTGGTACATCGATATTCTGGCACATCTAACGAAATAAAGTATTCCTTAGCTGATCTAAATTTTCATATTTTTATTGGTATAAAGCTTAGTTTTTAAATGTCCCCATAGAAAAATCGTTTGGCGAAAGATCCGGGAGACCTGGCTGGTCAAGATATTGCGTGGTTCGGGCCTATGATAAATGTTATTAAATGCGTTATCTGCTATTCGCGCACAGTTCTGGTACTGTATGCTGCGCCATCCATTTGATACCAAATCTCTTGATTTTCATAAGCAAGATTGTTCAAAGCAGGCAAAATGTGTTCCTCTAAAAGTTAAAGAAAGTAATTCCCATTCAAATTTCTGTCAAGGAAAATGGTCCAAGGATATGGTGGTCACCGAAAATTCCCGCCAAACATTAATTTTTTTGTGGATATTGAGTCATTGTCTCAACAAATCGATTTGGTTTTTGGCATTCCAGTACTGGGTAATTTGAATGTTGGGTTCGTTGTTCAATGTAAAAGTGCATTCGGTCAGTAAAGCAAATATTTTGTAAAAACTCTGTCAGTATTTGTCCTCTACAGATCTCACAGCAAAATTCTGTTGCCGTAATTTCTGTCCTGGGGCCCTAATTCTGTGTCTTGTCTGTGAAGCGTGGTATTTACATCTTTTAAAAATTCGAGATATTGTGGTGGTCTTGTCCAGTAATGTCCTCCAGTTGTCTCTGTGCTAATGTTTCCTTCGGCCTCCTCTACACAAAGTATCACGTCTAAATCCTCTCGTTTTGTACAATTTGTCTCTGATTTTCACGTGGATTTTCTTCATATTTGCAATTGCTGGATTACTGTGCCTGTAGTTTCAAATTTTTTATAGTCCGTTCCATTGTCGATTTGCATTTGGTATTGGCCTATTGGGAAAATAAGTTGCAAACATGTCCTCTACTTTCGATAACTATTTCCATGATAAAACCATTTTATAACAGTAATTTTTCTGATTTCCGAGTAGTTCATTTAAAAATGATGTGAGACATTGATCTTGAATATTTAAACTTGAGAGTAAGAGGTTAAAATAATTTTTTCTGGTATTTATTATAAACCCTAACAATACAGGGCGCGTAAGAAGATAGAGATTCTGTAACTTATTTTAGCATTTATCTCTTAGCTGGCGGATTGAGAAGGAGCCGAAATTCTGTACACCAGGTACAACTTTTCGTGCCTTTTAAAAATCCTAATAATATTTTCTTCTTAAATAATTAGGGGAGCCAATATTGGACCACTTCAAAATTTACAAGGGATTCCCTGTGTCCTGTCATGAGCTGATAAATAATCTTTCGGTATAAGGTCGTACACTTCAGAGAGTTTTTAGTTGGCTACTTGAAACCATTGGAGATATATCACTAACCAAAACATTGGGTTTCAATTAACAACTGAATATCTATTGAAGTTGAATTCTAGTTTCAAAAATAAAATAATTTTGTAAAGAGAAATGATCCTGGATTTTATTTATCTTTAAAAAATTCATTATATTTCAAATGTGACTTAGTTTGTCATATTTTATAATTTTTATTAATTTTCTAAAAACTAATGGATTACAGGAATAAATGAAGTCCATAGTTGGTAAATTCAGTATTACAGAATCCAAAAAAGAGAAAACTATCAGGGAACGACAGAAAATTTTAAAAAGAGGACATGTCTATCCGCTGTTTAATTTTAGCTGTTGGGTATTCTACTGAAGTTTAGTGTGACTCAAAGGTTTAATTCTAAATCCGGTCTGTTTACCTCTTAAATACTCCAGTCGGGTTTTTTAAATTTAAATATTCAAATAGTATATTTTTCTAAAGAAGTTAATAGCCCTATAAAATAAATTTTCTTATAGGATTTTTAGCCTGTATATAATAACGTTTGGTTAGAACATTTACTTAAGCAATAAGCGGTAATAATTTCTAAATATTATTTTTGACTTTATGCAAAAATTGTTTGCTTGTCTTAATTTTAACATATTATTTTAAAACTTTTTTGCTTTAAAATAGCTTATAAATTAGAACTGGAAAATCCATAGCAATTTAGTTGGGTGGATGCCTAAACCTTAAATACTTAATATGTCTGAAACGGAAGATTTAATACGTGCCAATTAACTGTACAATAGTTAAATGGGGAAGGTATACCATGCCTTAAATTACTGAAAAGTGGAAGACTCCAGACTTTAACCCATGAAAGGGTAGATGATTGGTGAGGAGGGCTAAAAATAGACTGAGAGTGTCTATGAGAATGTGAATATAGCACTTCAAGAAACACAATTTTAAGAGAATGTCCACAAAATGGCGTAAGATATCTAAAATAAAGAAATGTGTCCAAAATAAAGGCAAACCAGAGGGCACGGATAATTACTGTGATGTTGTCGGGGCATTAAGGCAGGCCTAATTGAAAACGAGAATCATTGTTCTGGACGATAAAAAGTACTTTACTTTAGGCACTTTAGAGATTAAAAAGGAAATAATGGTCTTTCTACCGATAACATAGAAGACCGCCCAAACAATTTTAAATTTATAAATAGGCTAAATTCGCAGAAAAAAATTTTAGTTTGGTGTGCGATTTCTACTGCAGGGTATGTTCCAGGCCTCGCATATGGAAAGGTAAGGTGGGCGAAGCACTAGTAGTCAGCGATATATTTAAAAAATATCTGACCAATTGGCTGATTTTATACACGAGAATTATGCTGAAGATAACACAACGTTTTGGCCAGGATCACAATTGCGTCATTACGCACGAGAAAACCCATAATTAGCTAAACGCTCATACACATACATTTGTACCAAGATACGACATCCCCTGTAACCTGCCCTCTATGCTTGCCTCCCTCTGAAGATATTTGACACTTTTCACTATAAAAAGTTTGTGAAGGAGATAAGATTGGAACAAGGAGCAATTAAGGCGAATCTATAGGAAAATTGAGAGATAGATGTCGAAGCCATTCAAAACCTAATGAGATATCCGCAGGAATTTGCTCTCATTGAGGAGCACAGGCCCTGGCCATTTAAGTGACTTGGTAATTTGTTACTACTTATAATACAGTTTATTATAAAAGATAATGAAAACTTAAATTACATTATTTTTGTCTATAAAAAAAAAGTAAGAAAGTAATTTGCGCCAAAACTACTGGGACATACGTTGGTTCCATTGATATCCACATGGTCATGAAAGTTTTTGTTAAAGATAGTGATTTGAAAAACATATTGTTTATGTCTTATTTGACACAGTCTCCTTCAAAAGGTTAAATGTATTTTTTCTTGAATTCTTCGCAGTTTGAAATTGTCTTTAAAATTATTTTTTTAGATTATTAATTATTATTCATGATTTACCCATGTCTAAGTGCTGCAGAGCCTGATTGCTGCAAAGTGTAATGGACCTACTATAAGTTCAGCAATCTGCGAAGAGAAATTAGGTAAACTTAGGAAGCCGTTTTAGGGGTTATTGTGGTGTTCTAGTAACATGTGGTCTGACGTTGTCTTGATGAAACTTGAGAATTTTGATTTTCGCCAGATATAAATGTAGTTTTCCTACTTTTTAAAAGTACGAAAGTGCTATCATGTTACTTTCTATGAAGCCTAAAGGCATTCTGTTACCATATCCAATGGCATCCATAACCATTACATTAAGGCTGTAATAAACATATCTTTCCATATTAAACTATGGATAATGTTTTCGACCAGGTCGCCTTCTTATCATGTCTCTTTATATCATACTCTGGATTACTCTTTTCACCACGTCGCCATCTAACCATTGCCCCTCCATTATGCATATCCAAACAAAATCTAGATCTATCACTAAAAATCACCTACGGATGGACTGTAGAAATAAATCTTACTGGTCGTTAAAAAACGTTTTTACTCAAAGCTCAAATGATGCAACAACTACTAATATGAAGTAATGAAGGCTAAATATTTATTTGAAAATCACGATATGTTAAAATTTAATTAATTTAAGTCTTTTAGCGACGTGTACATTAATATTTTACTTTAAACATGCAATATTTAAATATTAATAAATATTTACCGAATTACAGAAGTCAAAATAATTTTGGTAACATCGATAAGAATGCTTATTTTGCGTTTCCATTTAGAAAGCATAAAAACACTTTTTCCCAGAAATGGCCT
Organism: Listronotus oregonensis; assembly: GCA_019359885.1. Lineage (NCBI taxonomy): Eukaryota > Metazoa > Arthropoda > Insecta > Coleoptera > Curculionidae > Listronotus > Listronotus oregonensis. Next base: position 43,514 of record JAHBCN010005168.1, read on the forward strand.
AGCACGTCCCAATATCAAGTACCTGCTTTTTTATATAATGCGATCTTTGAAATCATTTTTACCTTCCTTAGGACCGGATATACAACCAGACCTCAGAGGGGTTATTTCACAATATTGTACGAACCTTTAAGAGTTTTATTGTTTTCGCAGTTCTGTTGGTTTCTGTCTCGCTTACAGTATACAGGTGCGTTTAAGTCGATTCTGATATTAGATGACAAGCCTGAGTCGTCGATGCTCGCAACCAGCCAATAAGTTCTTATATATGGACGATTTATAAAGTCCTGCCGATCCATATCTAAGAAAGTAAAAAGCCTATTTTTTTATAATTTATGGCTAAATTGGGAATCAAGATAAAAGTTGGTCTCCTCATGTTTGTTGTGTGAGTGGTCTGCAAATTTAGTGCAGTGGATGTATCGCAAGAAAATTCTAGGCCGTTTGCTGTTCCTATAGTGTAAAGAGGAACCTACTGATTATGCAAGGATTGCTACTAGATTAAAAAACACTATTGACCTAATGTAAAATCCATAAAAAAGTTGAGACACAAAAGACAGAACCTCGAATTTGAACTTTGAAAGCACTATCAAACAGCGCAGAGAAAGTGGAAATGTGTGAAATGTAATTCAAAAACTGCTTTAAAAAAAAAAAAAAAAAAAAAAAAAACAAAAAGAAATAAGAACAGATTTTTTCAAATACAAATCAAACTAGACAAAGATGAGATAATTATGCTTGTGTGGGTGGCTGTACTGTATAAACACGACTTGAATTAGTTTTGTACTGCCTAAAGCTAAAGCAATGCTGATTGTTTGATTGCCAAATAAGATTACAATAGCTTTATTCTAGTATTGCATACCTATATAAACTGCTTCATCTATTTTTTTTTTTAATCCTCTCTGTCTTTTGCGAAAGTGTTATTTTTTTATTCTGATGATTCTAGTCAAACAAAGTTATGAAATAATTGTATTGTCATCGGCTCTTGACTTCATACAAATTTTGTTGATCAGACTTTTTTAAATTGGAAAATTAAATTGCATAGATACAAAACAGATGGAAGAAAAGGGAATAACTCCCCCAAAAACATGCTTTTTAAATGTACGTAGGCTTCGTCTGTTGACGAAAGTCCACGTAATTTTGAGTTTGGGAACAAGACGAAGCCATTTGGGCAAATCAGAATTGTACGGGGATGACCTAATATTTTTTTTTTCTGTGGGATCAAATTATCGGTTGTTAGACGAGCTGGCATTGTCTTAATGAAGAATAATAATCCAACGTGTTGTTGTTTTCAGTCCTTTTAAAGGCACTGTCGCATTTGACCGGTTTTTTCAAACCAGACGACCATTTCCCTTTTTCGACAATGATATGGTTTTAATAACACCAAAGTTTTTTACTTTCATTGTCTAAATTGAAAAAAACCCCCACAAAATTTTTTTCCCTATTTTTTTTTAAAAAACTGAGAGGTAAAGATCGGGGAAATAAAAAAAAACTTGAAATAAGCATTAAAAAAACAAAAAACCCCTTGAAAAAGGAAAATCAAATCAGGATGCCGAACACGCATTGTCAAACAAACCGCATCTATGGCCAGAAGCAGAATTTTTGCCATTAAAAAAAAAAAATATTTAAAGGTTTTTTTAAAAATGGGCAGACAACCAAAATGTATTTAAAACAAACCTAGTATCGACACCGAATACGGCAGGGTGCTGATTCGTAAGAAAATTGGGCCCAAACTTCGGTAAACAATGGATAGAATATAAGCGTAGCTTTTAAGAATAGTTTTTAGTTATTACTGGAAAATAAACTGGTGTAACAAACATGTTTTTGTATTTCTGTAAATAAGAGAGATATATTTTTCAAAAATCGTTAACCCCACTTATAATAGTTCAAACAAATCATATTATCTTAACCACTTGCCCATTTAACATAGAAGATCTCGAAAAACAAAGTTTTTTTTTTACAAGTCTACGATTTTTTCCTTGATAAATATTTTTTGAAATTGGAAACAAGGTTAATATCCCTATCATTGCTAAACTGCTGTTCCGTCTCCAGCGATCAATTTCCCTTTTAAAGTTTGTTGACGGGGTCCATTGTTTGCCTTAAAAAACAATTTATAAAGTTGTGCTAATATCTTTAAGTATTATTTTATGTAATTTATATACAGGGTTATTTTTCTAAACTAATAAATCCTAACCAGTTTTTTAAATATTTTGGTTTTTTTTCTCGTAATCCATCCTTCACAACCAAATTTCAGAATATAAAAAAACTTGTTTATGACATGACTTGTCAATTTTTAATTTTTCCAATTTTTTTTTAATCTTTACACTTTTTTTATACATACGTTGACAAAAAAATTGTTCAAAAAAAAATTCTTTTGGGAATATTAGGTATAATTTAAAGATTTTTTTTTAACAAACATATATTTAAATAACAAAGCAAACAAAAACATTTTTTTTATTTCCAAACGGCCAAATTTTAGAGGAAAGTAAGAACTTTAATTTTAATTAAATATAAAAATCAAAGAAAGAAAAACAATTAAGAAAATTGACTATTTTGTAATTTTTCAACTTTTTTGTAATAATTGGCCTTTATAAATTTTTTTCTTATAAATTATATTGTATTTAGGCTGATGATGACCATTTCTATGACAAAAAGCGGTCCCTCTCTTCCTAGAGGACTATGACTCGATTAAACAACTTATGTGGGAAAAGAGAGTGTTTTATTTCATTCCACAGAATATGGACTAGTTCCATAATTTTAAATTGTCATTTCTCGGTTTATATTAATTCTACATATTTTATTTAGGCTCCGTTTAAGAGGCTTTCTTTATTATGTTATATAGTCTATAATAAAATCCAGAGGGAGAAAAGTTATACGACAAAGTCCGAAGAAAAACATTAAAAATTAGAAAAAAACTATAGCCAACTATGAAAAATTATATTTTGGTTACTACAAATCCTAAAGACTTTTACCAAAAACCATTAAAAAAAAAAGAATAGCTTCTTTTTCTGTTAAGCACACCTATACCTAAATTTACGTGAAAGAAAGTTAAGGGTGGAAATTTAAAAAATAAAAAAATTTTTGTTTTATTTGTTTCGTTCTGAAAATCTATGTTTCCAATAGACATTTAGTTTATAACAACTTTTCTATTAACGAATAAGTACAAAAAGTGAATAAAATTTAAGTTAAAATTAAAAGGTGGACAAAATTACATCTATCTCAAAAATGCAAACCTTAAATCGCACTCTGCGGTTTTTCCATAATTTAGGATCCAATAAAACTTTTTTTAACATACATATTTCTTTCTATATTACATAGTCAATACCTTTAGTAACCAATGCTGATACTTTATACGAACCTTCGTAGGCTGTCAATAGGATTTAAAAAAAAAATTAACAAAACGATATTAAATATTTCTAACAAAAATTAAGTCTATAAATTAAATACACGTAATCCGAAACAATAGGATTTTTTAATCAAATCAGAAAATAGACAAAATATACAAAACGTAAGTAAAGTATCTCTGCATTTGTATTTATAATATTTTATGTGCCAGATAAAACGAAAATAAGTATATGCTGTCCTCGTTAAAATATGAAGATCCGTATTTCGTAAAAAGAAGAAATATGTAGAATATTTCCATATTAATTTTCTCCAGATATATTCCAAGAATTTTTCTATTACTTCTTTATACAGCTTTTCCCGTTCAGATATTTATGCTTATTTTCGAGGCTGGGTTTTACTTTTAGAGACATTTTAGTGATATCAAATATTTAATAATAAACAATTATATATATATATATATATATATATATATATATAGTATATATATATATATATATGAGTATATATATATATATATATATATATATATATATATATATATACATATATATATATATATATATATATATATATATATATATATATATATATATATATATATATATATAAACCAAATTTAAAAATATACAGGGAGTTGTACTTTAAATTTTTTAAGTAACATTATTAAAAAAGTCACTTGCAGCACTTCCGGTAAAGCCGGAAGTAGTTTTATTATGACCTTCACAGGTAGGGTCTTTAGAAAAATTAAATTAAAATATATAAAATGCTTATACATTTATTTGTTTTTCCATAAACTGCATAATGTGCGGTCGTTTGACTTCCTAATCGCCCTTTTCTCAAAAACAAACAGAGATAGGTATAGGATATAATATAGATTTTATATTGAAATGATCCGTAGAACCAAAATCCGAAAAATATACAGGGTGTTCCATTGAAAAAGAGTGTTGATGTCGTTTCCGGTTAAACTGAGTGATAGACATATGTTATAATATCCAAATTTGGCATCTTATGATATAATATACTATCCTAAAATTTGAATGCCATATGTTTCATTCAAGAAAATAAAGGGCTGGGTAGTGATTTCGTTGTCACCTCGGTATATTTATATATATATATATATATATATATATATATATATATATATATATATATATATATATATATATATATATATATATATATATATATATATATATATATATATATATATATATATATATATATATATATATATAAATATATATATATATATATATATATATATATATATATATATATATATATATATATATATATATATATATATATATATATATATATATATATATATATATATATATATATATATTTTTTTTCAAAAAATTTTCTTTAAACCATTTATTCTAATTGTTGATTGCTTCTTGGGGTATGAGGCTTCGTATAATAAACAACAAATATTTTCATGTTACATGGAGGGCTAAAAGCATTTTTTTTATTGTATTTTCATGATTTTAAAATATCACTACAAAAATATATCATCAGGCATACAACTTCTGCAACACACATAGAGATATAGACAAAATTTACATCTGTAAAATTATGTGTCTAAATTACTTCATTATATTTTTTTACGTAATAATAATTACCAACAATACATGATACACATACAATTTTGCCTTAAAAACAATTTACAGTTATTGTTGTTCACTTTAATAAATCGTGCACACTCCTGAAAGCCAGATACTGGCACAACAGCAGACGCACACTGCCGGAAGGATGCGTATTTTAATTTGTGTTTAGTAAAAAATATTTAAGAAAATTTATAAATACGAAAACACTAAGATGCTTATGCTATAGTTCAGATAATTTTCAATTTGTAGACAAAGCCTTTTTTACTTTAACTAAGATGTTTTTCCCATAAGATTTCCTTTAACATTTAATTTAAATTATAATATTTGGCTTGTGTTTGTCAATGCCTTTTTGTTGTTTACGCAATTTGCCATTTTTGATATGAATCATTTCCTTTGTAGTAAGTTTATGGTAGTTGTTTACAAAATTAAAAAGTAAAAACTCACAAAAAAAAAGTCAAATGTTGTTTATGCAATTCCGTGTTCAATTGTCCAAACCAATATATAGGTATGACAACCCAACATCTTAACAATCAAGTCAAATGGTCACAAATACCAAAATCCGCTTCTACCGCATTACACAAACACGAACACGAAACCAAACATACCTTGGAACTTACAGAAACTAAAAATTACTGGATTTTAGCCAAAACCACCATAAACTTACTACAAAGGAAAATGATTCATATAAAAAAATAATAACAATTGCGTAAACAAGGTTAAAAACCAAAAGTTTAATTTTAAAAATTTAAAGAAAACCCTTTCTCCCCCCGTTTAAAAAAAAAAAAAAAAAAATCAGAGATACTTCGACCTTATGGTCGGAATACTCAATGTTAAAGGCTACACTTTTCATTAATAAAAATATGGATATTTGGATATTCGACATTTTACCAAGTTAATTTCATTCTGGAAGAAAAGTCCCAAACATTTTCCATGACATTTAAATCCGGACTACGTGCGGGCCACGGTAAAACTCTGATAGGCTGCCCTTCCATCCATTTATCGACTTGCCTGGCAGGCCGGGCCGTATAAACGGGACACTTATCTTGCTGAAAGATAAAATTTCTGTCCGGAAATCAATCCAGTACAGAAGGAAACATGATATTCTGTCCTTGTGCACTCAGCCACCCCCACACATTTATCGAAAATCACCCACTACTTCTGTTCTTTTGGGTCTACTTTTTATCAAATCGTATTCCTTGAGGCCTGTATACCTTAAGTATCCCATCGTAGCACGACTGAAACACTTTTTCATCGGTGAATATTATATTTTCCCAAAAATCGGAGGTTCCAAGTAAAATTGTAGAGCAAATACAATGCGTGGTTTTTTATTTGCATTTGTTAAAAACGGTTTTAAGGCTGCCCAATTCGGATATTTGCCTTATTCTTCGCCGTGCCGTTCTAACCGATGCTGGAAAACTGCTTTCCGTTTTTGCTGTAACTACAGATTTAAATGGTTGGTTTCTTAAAACATTAACTAAATTATTGTTTTGTTCTTGATTCGATAGTTAGGGGCGACCACTTCCAGCTTTTCTCTCAAAGAAGTGTGTTTCCAGCCCATTTTTTTAACAAAATAAATAGTACTCTTTGGAATGTTAAGCTTTTCCGCCACGTCCCTTTCTGGACAACCTCCCTGCGCAGTATAATTAATAATTAATACCTTTTGATTCAAAGTTAAGTGACATTTTAAAAACTATTTTTAGATATTGAAAATGGATGCCTGTTTCTTTATTAGGTTTTTTTAAAGGTATTTATATTCAGTAGAAGGTGACATAAGCCTATTTTACGAAAGGGAAAAAAAATGCTCAAAATTTAATGGCCTTTACTGTACTTGTGTTTTGTTATAGATAGTTGCAGCTTTTGGCATTGTGGGAGCGTGCCGCCGAGACGAGTTACAGAAACTAACATTAGATTATATTAATGACATATAAAATGACAAATAAAAAAAATAACTCGATCGTAGAAAAAAATGTTGTGTGCAACATGGGAAAAAAACATCTTTGTTGCACTTAGCATGATTGCAAACTTTATGCATGGCAACAAATGCTTTTTCACTATTAACAAGTTACTATTTAGACTTATCAATATTTTACGACAATTGCAAAAATTAGATCCCGAAAAATTTTAAAAATAAATAAAACAGTTTTATAATATCGTGACAATTTAATCTTTTTATAATGTCTTGCAAAACTGCATTTTATGGGAATTCAAAAAAGAATCCTCGCATTTATTTTGATTTACAGCTAATTAAAACACATGCACTCTCAATGTTTACGCAAGACAATAAAACAAAAATTTGTTCACATTTAGAAATCAATTTAATGACGAAAATATCAGGATTTAATCAAATGCTCAAATATTCCTCTATTAACTGCCAGGACAATAACCCAAACGATTATAAAACTCATTTCTTACGTTGGCTAGTTGGTACATCGAAATTCTGGTACATTCAGCGGAAATAGCATTCTTAGCTGGTGTAAATTTTCATATTTTTATTGGTATAAGCTTAGTTTTTAATGTCCCCATAGAAAAAATCGTTTGGCGAAAGATCCGGAGACCTGGCTGGCCAAGATATTACGTGGTTCGGGCCTATGATGTCGTTATTAAATGCGTTGTTCAAGTATTCGCGCACAGCTCTGGTACTGTGTGCTGGGCAGCCATCCATTTGATACCAAATCTCTTGATTTTCAAAGCAGGCAAAATTTGTTCCTCTAAAAGTTCCAGAAAGTACTCCGCATTCAAATTTCGGCCAAGGCAAAATGGTCCAAGGATATGGTGGCCGAAAATTCCCGCCAAAACATTAATTTTTTGTGGATATTGAGTCCTTGTCTCAACAAATCGATTTTGGTTTTCGTTACTCCAGTACCGGCAATTTTAAATGTTGGGTTCGTTGTTCAATGTAAAAGTGCATTCGTCAGTAAAGCAAATATTTTGTAAAAAACCTCTGTCAGTGTTTGTTCTCTCCATCATCTCAAAGCAAAATTCCTGTCGTCGTATTTCGTCTCCGTCTCTTAATTCTTACCACGCTTACAAGTGTCTTTCGTACTTGTAAGCGTGGTATTTACATCTTTTTAAAATTCGAGATATTGTGGTGTGGTCTTGTCCAGTAATGTCCTTCAGTTGTCTCGTGCTAATGTTTCCTTCGGCCTCCTCTACACAAAGTATCACGTCTAAATCCCTTTCGTTTTGTACAATTTGTCTCTGATTTTCACGTCGATTTTCTTCACATTTGCAATTATTGATTACTGTGCCTGTAGTTTCAAATTTTTTTATCGTCCGTTCTATTGTCGATTTACTTGGTATTGGACTATTGGGAAAATAGGCTGCAAACATGTCCGCTACTCTTCGATAACTATTTCCCTGATAAAACCATTTTATAATAGTGATTTTTTTTTATTTGAGTTGTTCATTATTTAAAAATGATGTGACATTGATCTGACAACTTGAGAGTAAGAGGTTAAATAATTTTTCTGGTATTTTATTATAAACTTCTAATAATACAGGGCGCGTAAGAAGATAGGAGATTCGTAACTTATTTAGCATTTATCTCTTAGCTGGCGGACTGAGAAGAGCTGAAATTTGTACACTGGGTACAACTTTTCGTGCTCTTTAAAAATCCTAATAATATATTTATACTTCAAAATGGATTCATATGTCCCGCTCGGCGACAAATCCAAAAAAAATATATATATATATATATATATATATATATATATATATATATATATATATATATATATATATATATATATATATATATATATATATATATATATAAATAATAAAAAAGTTAAAAATATTTTTTGTTTTATCAGTTAAATAATTAAAATGTCTTTAGAGGGTTTTTTTATTAGAAAAATAAAAATGTAATTTAAACTTTATTATTAAATGAAAGTCGTTAATTTTATTTGTGTGTGGAAAAGTATAATCTTGTGTAAACTTGGTCATAAAATGGTTCGTAAAAGTCCTGCTGATAAATAACTTAGCTTAGCTAAGTGTAACTTTTATTTCTGAAATAATGAGGAAAATAATAAATAAAATTCTTTAAGGGGAGTTTATACGATGACATAATTTTCTTTAGAATATTATGAAAATTTTCTATTGAAATAAAATACGTGTTTGCAAAAAGAGTATGATATAAAAGGATAATTTTAAAAAAATAAATCGATTAAAAAAACATTTTTTTTAATCGATTGCTGGGATAGAATGAGATGAGATAAGAGACATCTATGTCCCTTATCGCATCCCAGAAAAAAAACATTAATCATCGTTCGGTGAAGCTCTTCGTTTACTTTAAGAGCTTGTTCGTCTTCATTTTCAAAAAATACAGTGATACCACCAGCCCAAAAATAGCACCAAACAGTCACACGTTGAGCATGAATTGGCTTTTTGTGAATGTGTTTAGGATTTTCATTGCCTCAGATGTGACAATTTTGCTTATTTACGTAACCATTTAAGTGGAAATTAGCCTCGTAAATAGAAATGATAAAATTATTGTCCTCTGCCTTCCCCTGTAGAATCCAATTGCCAAAAGCACGGCGTTGTCAATGATCGGCTTTGTTCCGAGCAATCGTAAAAAAACCCATGCTACTTCATCCACGCTTTTTTGAATCACCCGCTATACTTAAAAATAATTTTAAATGAACTTTGTTCTGTGGTTAACCCACCCTGTACATAAACAATATAATGTTTTTTTTTTTTTTTCCATTTCGATAAAGTTTTAATTAAAACCGAAATGAAACTTCACAAGAGCTTATAAAGCTTTACTTTTGCACAAAGGTCAGTTTATTAAAAATATTTGGAGATCCACACAACCTTATTAAAGTACCTCAAAGAGCGCACAAAATACACAACGTATTTTCCCAAGTTTACCTGACATTATCTTATAAAAGTTGTAACAGAAAACTTTGTTTTGTTGGTGTAAAGATGATAATGTTGACACTTCGAGAATGTTACGTTATACCTAATTGTTTTTCTTTCAAGACCAGTCACTTTCAGGTGTTTATGTCAGCGATGTTATCTTTGAGTATTATGTAACAAACGAATTTCGGTGAACATTTAACTTATGAATGAATTTTCCCATAAGACACGTCGTTAAAAATCTAAAAATTTCAGCGGAAATTTCACGTTGCCTAGACAACGTGGTATTTCCACTTACTTACAAACACAGAACAATCGAACCTGCTTGTTTATATTGTCAAATAGAAACGTCAAAACCAGTCAAAATGAGTCGATTTGGTCATGTACACGATGAAGAAATAGATAAAGTAATTAAAAAACGATTTCATTTATAGTTTTAATTATGTTGCTTAAAATTAAAAATTGTATGACAAAAAAACCATTTTAATAGTATAATACTCCCATATTTCTCCATTCTAGAAATATTCTCCCTAAATATTGCTCGTGCATAAAAATTAACAAGATAATTTTCATTTAAGCTTTTTATACAAATTTCACTCATTTTTCGAACTCGTAGAATTATAAATAACAAGCTTTCATGATATATATATATATATATATATATATATATATATATATATATATATATATATATATATATATATATATAATTTAGTTCTAACAACATATTTACCCACTCCGGTAAAACCCGGTGTCGACTCTGCTGAATGCGATTTCAGTCCGGCATCGAAAGTAAGATATTTATATCTTACCACAAGGCAATGATATTTGTCTAATAAGTAGATGCTTGGTCTCTGTTGTTCACTAAACACTCGTTACAGCCCTATTGACGAGTCCTGTAAGGCAGGCGAAACGCGTCTAGGGAGAGAGTGTCATAGTGAACAGCAAAGAGAACAGGTTATCTATTTTAACTGTCTTAAAACGGAGTTACGTTTTTCGTACATACCGAGACAGTAGGGGAATTTTTCCAGTTCTTAACAATTAAAATATATATATATATATATATATATATATATATATATATATATATATATATATATATATATATATATATATATATATATATATATATTGAAAAGATAAACATTTAGAACTATTTTAATTATAATAAATATGTCATAGGAATGTTATAATTGGGAATAAAGGTAAAACATACATAATCTAAGGGCTAAAATGAGTCATTAAAAAGTAAATTAAAGTGCAAAAAGTCAAATTTCAATATAAATAAGGACTCAATAAAGAAAAACACAGTTACAAAACATAAAAGTTATGTATCTTACAAAATACCAAATTTCACCTCGTAAGCTCTCGTAGAATCCAAAGTTTTTGTCATGGACAATTTTAAAAAGAGAAATAACTCTCAAAACTAAGCATAAAGAAAAGGTCTATTATATAGGATAAATTTGGAGAATAAAATGTACAAGAATGTACTAAGTGTTTTAAAAATAAGGGCCAAAATATAAACAAATAGCAATGTATATGACACAGCCAAATAAGTTGATTGATTTTTGGAATTAAAATTAAGTTAGGCTAGGTATAAATGTACAAATTAGGATAAGAATAGTATTTGTTAATAGTTTAGGATAAGGTAACCCCAAGAAAAGGGGGATAAAAACAATTATAAACAATTTAAAACCAAGTGAATATAGTGAAGTGACACGTCAGGATAGTGGTCAAAATTGCCTAGTAAAAAATAAGTAAAAGATAGCCAAATCCGGCAAGAACTTTAGTGACATGAACATTCTATAGAATGACAAGAAAATTAAACCAGAATATAAACACAGAAACTATAAAAACTTTAAATAATGTGCATGTGTATAAAACAAACATTTCCCTAAGGGTCAAAAATCAAATTTATATGGTTAAATTAGAATTTTAAGATATAGGATTAGTATTAAATGGGTGTAAAATTAGGCTAATTTAGATTATAGTACATATAAAGTGATCCAAACAAAGATTTATTAGTAAAATAATAATTTATAAAAATTACTTAATCAAAAGTCTATGACACCATGTCATAAAAATTTAAATAATAAGAAAGGGCTTTTGTGGAAACAAAGTGAAATGGATATCAATAGATAGAGCATAAAATTATCTTTAATTCAAGGGGGTAAGAGTATCTCAAAATATACCATAAAATAATAATAAAAGCAAAAGTAAAAAAATTATATAATTTTATTGACATGGGTAGCCATTTTGATGATCTAAAAATAGCTCAGGGGAATACAAATAATGTAGAATTTACGAGAAAATTTTCAACTGTTTTCCACAACCTATATAAACTCACTACCCCTGAAAACAATGCTTTTTGTTAAATTTAGTTGCTAAAGAAACTCTAGCTCCCCCAGGTCCATAAAACAATTGAAAACATCATCATAGCCAATACCCAAAAGGGGACGTGCAGATTTATATGAAGTATAACCTTCATAGTTTTTCGTTTTAAAGTAAAGTATAAATTAAATAAGTGAATTAAATTAAAGATAATATAAAATAAGAAACTTTACCCAAGAAGCAGCCGTATTGTTCCACACAAAAAGCCCAAATAACATCAAAACAAATAAACACCGGAACAACATCTATTTTTATAATCACCAAGTGGAAGACGCCGACAAGTAACATTACAGTAATTGGTACAGCACAACCAGGTCTTGAATATTCAATAAATCATTGTTTGGATAGATACTTCACACTAGTTAAGCAGAAATTTTATATCCTTTTTGTCAACAGTCACGACTGTTGAAACATAACCAAGATCGGATCACAAGGTAACTTAGAATAGAAATTATTAGTGAAATACATTGCCGCTAGGAGTTTTAAGACAGATCCGCATTATAAAAATTTAAATGATTTTGGACATTTCAATAGTATAAAATTAAATGGTATAAAATTAGGCAGTAATAGTAAATATAGCGAATTGTTTAACAAAGAAATACAAGATTAAGTTCTAAGTTTTTCTCGAAAACAACAGGATATTATTTGGTCATTTTTTTTTGTTATTTAAAATTTTATTTATTGTCAAATATAAGAGTTAATTTTAAATCAATATATTGACTTTCATTTATATACGTTCATAAGACCTTTTATACAATCTGAAGCCACCTGAGAAGGAGTATCCAGCCGGAAAATTAAGAAATAAAAAGATAGAATTGTGTTCCACAAATAAAAAAATTTGCACGTGGTAAACCGCGCAAAGGCCAGTTTTGTGTTGAGTCATTAACCTTCACCAAAAGTATAAATATATTTAAACTAATTATTAATTTTAATAATATATAAAATAAAAAACACAAAGCTAGCCTAACACGCTCGACAACGACGTCGAGAAAAAGCGCGTACCGTCGCAAATATATATATATATATATATATATATATATATATATATATATATATATATATATATATATATATATATATATATATATATATATATATATATATATATATATATATATATATATATATATATATATATATATATATATATATATATATATATATATATATATATATATATTTTATATATATATATATATATATATATATATATATATATATATATATATATATATATATATATATATATATATATATATATATATAGACAGAGGAGAGTAGTCGCGACTGACTAGTTAAGAAAAAATATCGAAACTAGAGTAGTGGGTGTAGCAGTCTTTTTTAAATTATTGAAAAAGGATTGGTGGCCTGGATTTAGTAATGAAACCCTTTTCTGTTTTGTCAAGCTTTCGAGAGTTTATTATTTTCTCCCTTCCTCAGGACTAACTAAAAATAAAGTTTTTACAATTAGAAAGACTAACCTAAAAACCTTAAAAAGATTTAACTCACCAAAGTGGGTTGCTATGTGGAAACAAGCAATATCCATGCGGATAATCAAGATTTATCTCCATGTGTATATTAAAAACTACATCTTTAAAGGGGAAAAAATTTTATTTAAAAACTTAAAGGAGAACCGGGATGAGAACACGTGGAAAAGCGCGGTTAAAAGTTCTGACAGCCGTGATCGAATGTATAAAACTATCTGAATGAATCAACGACATTCGTTACTCGAAAACTTCGATTAGAGAGGGATGCGAGATTAATGACATGTGAAAGAAAGAGACATATCTTGTTATTTTTACAG
>JAHBCN010005169.1:0-57601 GCA_019359885.1 Listronotus oregonensis
AAGGAAATGTTGCTGTCTTTCCGGATATTTATAATAAACGTAAAGAAGTAATTAATTAGTCACTAATACATATTCACGAATTTAAAGTTGTATACCTTTTAAAAAATACAGTTCTGCTGCCAGATGTGGATTTTCTTTTTGACTGTTGTAAAATTAGCATATTAAATTTTTTAAAGTTTTTTAATTAAAATCTTTTTTCAGCCATTTTTTAAATAAAAATATTAACTACCAAACTAAGCACTCGAAAGAAAAAACATTAAGATTTAATGACATAGGCTCTTGTCATTGCCTTGAAATGTTCTCTTGTTTTCAGGGTTTTTATGCATAGCCTACTATAAAAAAACATCCCCAAATTCATGAGAATAGTTGTTATTTTAGTTAGTTTTAAATATAAATACATACTATTATATATTCTTAAAAAGCTAAAGATAAAACAAATTAAATGATATCCAAATATACAGGGTGTTCGATTTAAAAAACACAAGTTTAGTTAATATCTCCTAAAATAAACTTTCTAGAAAAAACCTGAGTACGCCCCTGGATTTTACGTAAAAAACTCTATTAAGAGCAGTTTTTACCTTTTAGATAAGTTAACGCACAACGGAGATACAAGCTATGCCTAGAAATGCAGGAATTTCAATTTTACCCTGTATGCAAAAACTAAGACAGCCATGACAAATTTGACACCGGAATCTTTCCGTTTGGTGAAAAAGTAGCTCAGGTGTCGCGAAAGCCCCATCCTTCTATCTTTGTTAATAACGGAAATATTCCACAAATGTATCGAAAATTGGACACCCTGTACATTTGATATATCTGACAACACTCGCTAGCAAGTTCTAAAAATTACAGTTTTCCAAACCATTTATTATTTTAATTTATTATTATTTTTTTATTTCAAGTTTAAAAGTTTATAAGAATTTTATCCTAAGTATTGTATATTTTATTTTGACCATGACCTATCGTTTAATCCCGAACAGCTATTAATGGCGACGGTAATTACCCGTCATCAACTAACAATATGTGCCCAAGAAAGAAGCTTATTATACATAACTACCCAAGTAGAAAGACCTATTTAATCTGACAGAATACAGTTGGTATATACGTAGATTCGAAAGTTTGATAGTTTAGACATAGTTTTAATATGTTTCTATTCTTATATTTAAACAATTTTTTCCCCTAATATTCTATTAATCTTAAAAATCTTACCCCCTTAAAGACTATTTAGCCCCGGGAAGTTGGGAAATAAATGGGAAAATTTTTTAAAGGCCAGCAGATATCGAGATGCGGTTTCCTGCATTGTGTTAAAGAAAGCTCCCAAAAAAAAAATCTATATGGTGTGGTTATGCCTTTTTTTGAAAAATGCTTTTTTGGGGCAAAAAAACCCTTTGCAATCGCATAATTACTTGCAATATTATAAGAACAACTGAAAACTCGAAAAAATCGCTCAAAAATTTACCCCGGAAATTTTTCGGGGATCCCGAATTCAATTATGGCATTAGAATTACTCGGAAGCGCTCGGTGGTGGCTGCGGGGGCCCCCGGGGGGTGGGGGGGGAAAAATTGCAGCGTCCATGAAAATCAGCCAAAAATCGTAACTTGGGGTTTTTCCCGGGGATGCCAAATTCAATTCTGGCTTTAAAAATTCCGGGGCGCTGGGGGGCCCTCTGGGGGGGGGCCCCGGATGGTGATTGGGCGGGGCGGAAATTGCGGCGTCCGTTACCCGAAAATTGTTACTGGGGGGTTTTCGGGGATATAAAAAATTAAATTCTGGCATTATAATTTAACGGGGGGCTTGGGAGCGGCTCGGGGGAAAAGGTAATAAAGAAAGTTAAATTATGAAAATAATACATTATTTAAATAATAAATTGTACTTTTTAAATTTTATTGAATTATTCATCATAAGGTTCCATTTTTTAAATTAACTACTAAACATCTTCCATGACCCGGGGGGCTGGTTCCGAGGAAATTTTAAGCGTTATCCTCGTTCCTGTAAAACCCCACTGTGGCACATGGGGCGGGTGTCGACGAAGTGGGTTTGGGGGGTTGGAGTGCTCGCTTACATGCAAGCTTGCGATGGCAATTGCTCAAACCAAAAAAAGGGGGTTTTCCCAGACCGAGGATTGTGACGAGGAAGAAGATGAAGAAGGGGGAAAAAGAAGAGTTTGAAGAAAATGTTTATTATTTAAGTTGAAAATTTTAAATTTATGATGGATAATTTAATATTTAAAAAAGAGCACAATTTATTAGTTAAATAAAACATTATTTTTTTAATTTGTGATTTTTTCTTTATTCATTACTCTTTCCCCCAGAGCCACCCCGACACCCCCGGGGTTTTAAGCCAGAAATAATCCAGTATCCCCGAAAACCCAAATAACGATTTTTTTAGCGTTTTCGGGGCGATTTTTTCCCAGTTTCCGGGCGTTCTTATAATATGGCAAGTGTTGATTAAAGCAATTACAAAATGCATTTTTGCCCAAAATGCATTTTTTTAAAAGGAAAATTCACACCATATAGACTTTTTCCCCAAGGGTTTCTGAACACAATGCCAAAAAAACCCCATCTCGATTTCTATTTTTAAAAAAAATTTCTTTTTTTTTCGATTTTTTATCTAAATGCCCTGGACTAAATCTAACTAAAATTTCAATAAAAATATTAAAATTTAATATAAAGGAATTTATAATGTGTAATTTTTTAAATGCTAATTATATTAGAAATTCTTATTTAGACGTATCAAAAGATTTATTTTAAAAGGGAAAAACCCAAAAAAAAAACCACTTTTTTTAAAAAAAGATTCAAACTACAGTTATTAATTTTACAATTTTTTAAAAAAAAAAAAACCAACGCTACCAGCAATTAAAAACTTAATTTTTTAATTTGTAGCGCTTATTATCTGGTAAATTTTATGTTTTTTCCCTATAAAAATCAATTGTACTTTGCCATAATTTATGCAAGATTTATAGAAATTATAAATGGATAACTTTTTAAAGATAAGGACTTGCCTAGGGGGATAACTATAATATTATTTAACATAACTCCAATAGGATTGTGTGCAGAAAACACCATTAAACTTAAGTTTAAAGCTAAATTTTCGCTGGTTCCCTTTTTTCCCAGGTATTGTTTTTTTTTTTATAATATTGCTTAGTTAATAAAACTTTATGTTCACATAAAAAATTATACAAACTTTTCATTTCTACATCTTATTCCTATATTCATGAGGTTAGATTTGGTTAGGTTTGGCTTTTTAAAAAAAAAAAAATAAAAATTAAATATTTAGTCAAAACCAAGTTATTTAACAAAGTAAAACATTTACTACTAAATATAAGTGGGGTAGGATAGATAGGTTTAAAGTAAAGTGGGTATAATCCCCTTCTCCGCGACCGATCGGTCTTTTTGGCTCACACCCTTTAATTTCCCCCCCGGGTCCGATCCAATTCGGCCCTTTGGGAGAGAGATCTTTCACCCCCCCGGCAACAAGGTGTCATTGACGAGGATTGCGAATTTTAAATTTTTGCCTTGCGGGCACGAACCCCCAGTATTCCGATTCACCCCCTTCATGCACATGCGGCATCCGGCGTCTTCCCTGACCGATCTTGTGCATGTGGTTTTTTAATCTGGATGCCCCGTGTACAGCCCCCTTGGGTTTAAGGTGAAACCCCCGGAGCCCAGGAGTTTGACAGTACATTGTTGATTCGGTGGGCTTATGAAATTGGGAGGTCGAGACCCGGAAGTCCATGGGGGGTACCGAAGCTTTTCTTTTGTGTCCAAGCTGATAGGGGCCTTTTGGGCCCATTCCATAAGATATACCGATGCCCGGTTGGATCTGTGAATTTTGTTTCCCCCCCTTTTTTTGGCAAGAAGGTCTGCGGTTTCCATTCCCCTCTAGGCCAGTGTGTCCAGGTATCCACAGTAGTGTAACCTTATTTTTTTGACCCAGTTTGGTCACCCATCCTTAAAATTCCAGACAGTTTTCAATTCCCCGGCTAGATTCAAGAGCCTTGGGAAACTGCTTGACTATCGGAGAATATTTTCTGTCTTATGTGTCCAGTGCCGTAAACCCAGCTATCTAGCACACATTTCAGTAGCAAATATTTTCTTGAAATATGGTTGCGAAGTCCCCAGGCAAAAAAGGAAAACTCTGCCCTGGGCCCTCTTCCATATATTCCGGCTCCAACACCGCCCTTTGGGTTTTTGGGGAGCCATCTTTGTGATGTCCCCCGGAGCAGCCCCGGTCTTTTTTCAACCCCCAGTCCTCCCTTTGTGGGGGGGCTACACTGTAGGGCCGGTTGTAATTGGTTGCTGTAGGCATTATGTCTGAGGGCATTCCCAGTCTGTCACAGGCCCGGCCCATTCCTGAGGGGGACGGGTTTTTTTTCCCATATTACACGCCGGGGTTTGTTATATATTAGGATAGACAACGTTTCTTTTTTGAAAAGCATTTCACAATCGGACTTCTTGAATAAAAACACAAACAAAAGTTTCTTGCATATGTCCTAAATTTAAAAATTTTTTAAACAAAGGGTGGTTAAAATTAAGAAAAAAATTAACATTTTTTGTCTTAAAAATGGGGTTTTTAAATAAAAGCTAAATTGGATAAATGTGCTTTTAAAAATGTTTGTAGTAAACTTTGCCCTGGGGGAAAAAAAATTCGAGTCCGTAATTTTTTTAAAGGCTTTTTCATTAATTTCAAATAATTTTGTCTCGTGCATTTTGTTCGTAAAAAATTTTGCATTTTTCGAGTTAAAAAATTAAATACATATCTCATTTAAAAAAACCGACCCTCCATGAACTTGTGGAAAAGCAGAAAGGGTTTTAAAATTTTAAAAACCCATTTAACTCCTGATGAAATAGTATTTTTTTAAAAAGTTCAGTACAAGACCGTTTAAATAAAAACATTATGTTTGTTTTTTATGAAGGGCAGGGAAAATGGGGAAATTGAAATAACTTTTACCAGTTTTATAATAGAGATGTTGATAAAACAATTAATTCGTTGTTTTATTGATATTTTTTTACTAAGAGGTTACAGCTGTCTGTTTAGATGTGAGATGTACTGTAGAAATTCTTCTTATACCAATTAATAATGCATTGGTTTGTAGCGCAATATCAAGAAATCGTTTTCGTCATATAATGCAGAACCTCCATTTTTGTGAAAATACAAATATTTATAAGGATCATAAATATTTAAACCTCGTCCATTTATTAAACTCCTAAATAAAAAAAAATAAAAATAAAAAATTTTCTCAATGAGGGAAAAATCATTCTGTAGATGAATTGATGGTCCCATATTATTCGCGATATCCTACCAAACAATTTATACGTGAAAAACCGATTCGTTGGGGATATAAATTATGGACAGCCACCAACAGATTGGGTTATAAATAAGTGGTTCGGGCCTTATCAGGGTTTAAAGACTCCATTGTCTGATAAGACCTAATTATGGGAGAAAACGTAGTTCTACAATTTGTCAATACCTTAAAACTGCTAACCATAACATGAGCTATCCCTTAATTTTTTCCAACTAACCTACCGTCGTTCTGTCGAAACTAAAGGTTTAAAAAATTAAAAATTATTTTGTTTTCTAATAAAAATATATTTCTATTTCGTGGTAGTTTAATTTGCCACTCTTTGTTTAAAAGTAGCGTGTTTTTGAAAAAACCGAACATGGGCTATAATTTTTTTCAATGTGTTCTCTATTTATACATGTAAAGAAGTGATAACTTCAAAAAATTCTAATTATTTATTAATTAAAAAAATATTTAAAAAATCCTAAAAGATTCTTGGTAATAAAAGTATTTATTGACCCAAAAACGTTTTCTTAAAGTTGTTATGGTAATATTAGTTTAAAATACAGCTGATGCAATATCAGGATTAAAAGTAAAATTATGTTTGTTATAGAAACACCTGTCTTAAAAGCAATATAAAATATTAAATTTCCCTAATATTAAATTGCTATGTTTAGCCCTGCGTAAAATGGGTAATGGAAATGTTTTATGAGGGGTTACGTTCCCTCTTTAAAAGACCCAAAACGGTAATCGAAACACATAAAATATATAAACAATTTGTTTTAACGAGCAAGTTATAGAAAACAGATTATTTGTTATCTATGTCTAACAAAAATCATCCGCATTTATTTTACTTTTTTTGTGGTATGACTATTTAAAAAAATGAAGAAACACATAAAAAAATGCGTTATAAACTTTTACCAACAAGAAATAAAAAATACTTATTTTTACAATTAACGGTGGTGATTTCGTGATTGCATCTCGGAGTTTTAATATTTTAGAAGTTTTTTTTAATTTTATTTTTTTTAGCAGTAACTTATTCTCAATAGGGACAAATAAATATACACGTTTAAAATAATTGAGTTTTTGTTGCTTTAAAATAATTAGCCTAAACCTCAAATAGATAAGGAAAAATCGGCGATTGAGTACCGAAAACTATTCCACCCCAATTTTTTTATACGATTCTCTTTAAATTGCCCTAATGATGATCTAAATGCATGTTGCAATGGGGCAATCTGGTGCCATATTGTTTAAACCGAAATAGTTTACATAATTGCAAGGAATTGTTATTTTACAACCTGACCTATTTTTTTCTTTTCTTTATTGAAATTCAAATAAAAAAGGTTCCATGACTAACGATACCATAAAATAAATATTTTTTAAGATATAAATTTTTAAAGATTAAAAAAATCTCAAATTAAGGTACTTTTGACTCATGAAAAATTAATAAAAAAGAAGAATAAAATATAAAAAATATATTTTTTTATTCTTTATTCAATAGTTAATAAAATATCCTTTATTGAGATTGGAAACAACTTCGTTGCTTATATTTGTTTTTTGATTGTTTATTACGCAGACTCACCAGTATGCGTCTCTGTGTCCTAAATCGTTATATATTATTTATCTTAAAAACTATATACTTTATTAAAATTATTAAAAAGAGCAATATTATTGTGTGACATGAAATCTAGAAACATGTTAGGTAAAACCTGGGGTCTTCGACCAAAGATGATGCCTTGAAAGTAGGTCACAGTCATAAGGCCAATAGTCACCTATGGCGCTGTGATATCATGGCCTAAAGTAAAAAAATAACCATAGTTATTAAACTAAGCCGTCTGCAGAGACTGGCATGGTTGTGCATAACCCGTGCCTTAAGAAGCACACCAGAAGGCTATCAGCAGCTCCTACAATATGAAAAAATACTTTTGGCGAACAGCTCGTGGACATAAGATCAAATCATATAACTGACGTCTATAACTTTGACAAATCATAAAGTGTTAGCTGCTATCCTGACATATGGACAAAGGGAACTCCTCCATCACTTTACAAAAGCCTGGTTTGGTACACCGATGGCTCAAAGACAGGTGATGTAGTGGGTGTTGGATTATCTGGGGTAAGACCCAGAGCGATTTATGGCTTTCAAATAGACAAGTCACAGTATACCAGGCAGAAATCCATGCTATCCAAGCATGTATTAAAAAGAATGTGCGAACGGGATATTACAGCCACAACATGCAAATTCTCTCTAACAGTCAGGCTGCTCTAAAAGCCCTGAACCATTATCGTTTAATATCAAATATTACTATGAAGAGCCTAAACGACCTAAAAGAACTTACCTTTAAAAGCAACAGGATAGAACTTCTTTGGAATACACGGGAATGGAAAGCAATAAAAAGTAGATGAACTAGCAAATGCCGGATTATCTAGACAGTTTAGTGGCCCAGAGCAAGTCCTTGGACTATTTAAACAGGCGATGAAAACAACAATAGACAGATGGTCAGTAAAACAACATCTGGATCGTTGGCAAGCATCACCTGGTCAAAGACATGCGAAGACAATGCTAGACGACCGACCCCTCCAAGAAACTAATAGTTGCGCTCCTTCTTCTGGGGCGTACTCAGACAATACAAAACTAGGACTTTTGACAGGCCACTGTCATCTTAGTAAACCCTTGCAGAAAATGAGTATATTTAACATGCACAACATGTAGGCTTTTCGGGGAAGTGGAGGAAACAGCCTCATACATAATATTCGACTGCATTGCATAGACGTATAGAACACATATACTATTCGAAATCATACAAAACGGAACTGCGCTTGAGCAAGAACATCTTGGTAGATACTTACTTACTTACTAAAAATCATCCATTAATTGATTAATCTGGTAATACTAAACCTAGTTACATACTTGTAATAGGTTGACTGGAATACAATTAAACTCAGTTTTCCAAAAACTGCCTTTTTTGGCTTATAATTCTTCTTTCTGTCACCCTAGATACAATATAAAGTTTGACTTCTTTAAATATTTACATTGCGTGACTTTTAAGTTATCTTTTTAAATGCCAAAATAAGGAACTATATGCCAGCAAAATATATGTAAACCTTACCTGCAGAACTAATTAAGTTTCCCCAAACTTGCGAAAATTGATAAAACATAAAGAAAACTCCAAAGAATCTGGTTACAACTATATCCGCTCCTATGCCTGTCACTTGAGAATAGGCCTCCGAAACAATAGTTAGAAAAGTGCATTTAGCGCACCATAGTGGGCCTCCTCCAAAACCCACTGCTAGACCAGCTGGTATCATAGTATAAAATCTTGGATAGAACTGTGCCATAATAAATGGCATGTAGGCAATAAATGCTAGAGCAATAGTCCATTTGGCTCCTAACCATCTAAAAATAAAAATAACAGTGATTATAGGTATTCTGGTTTATGAAAAAGCAAAAAAAAAATTTAAAATAACATTGGTCTGTCAAATCCTATTTACTTAATACCTATAACAGCTATTTATGTTAAAAGATTTCATGCACGATACAAAAAGTCGCAAAAAACAGAGGGATAGAACCCTCTACATAGAAAATGGATAGAGTACATGCTTTAAAGCCGCGTTACCATCTTATCGATAGGGGACGCAACCACTACAGTCGGGTCTGAAAGAGATACCCACAGGGTGGACCCTTGTCGCCCGCGCTCTTTTTAATGGTGGTTGATAATCTCCTTGCAACGCTGATTAGCAAAGTTTTTAATGTACAAGTATACGCCGATAACCCTTGTTATCACCATCTTGGGCAACTATGACTGCATTATTTCTGCACGCATGCAAAGTGCCCTAACATTGTAAAAAACGGGAGCAATGACTCAACGTCAAGTCCGAGCAAAATCACCAAAGTACCATTCACCATAGAAAAAAAGCTAACTCTGAAAGCTGCTACGCTAAACGGCAAGACGATCAAGCTCTCAAAAAATTAAGTATCTGGGAATTATCCTTGAACAGAGGCTTAATTGGAACTCATATCTAGAAAGGACTATCCCAAAAGCTACAGGGGCATTATGGTCATGCTGTATGCAACATGGGGACTTAAATCCAATATGATCTACGGGTCAATTATGACTGCCGTGAAAATCTATACCACCCTAGTGTGATGGCAAAAAAAACCGAGGAAGTAATGACACAAGGAAATCTAAATAAACTACAAAGGGAAGCTTACCTAGGAGTTACAGGGGCAATAAGAACCACTTCAGCTGCCACAGTGTTAGCCTTGCTTCCTCTCTACTTGAGTGTAAGGAGAAAAACCCTACTAAGTGCCTCCAGAGTAATATAGACAAGTATATTAGTCAGAAACACTTAACGGTTTACCTCAGAATATTTAAAAATATTTAAACAAAAACTCTGACCAAACCCACAGACACAGTTCCAGTGGTACGCGATTTTCGACGCTTTTTTAAAATGACAATTTACAGCCTCCAAACTATAAGAAAAAAGATATCACAACTGAGACGTTGCTTGCTCATATGGTATACGGACGAATCCAAGGAGGAGTTGGACAGGAATGTACGGACCCAATTGTAGACTCGCAAAGCCCATAGGAAAATCTCCCAATACCTTTCAAGGAGAAATGTATGCAATCAAAGTCTGCGTAATCAAATGTGCCAAGAAAGGCCTACGGGGAGCTTCATGCTGCTTTGACTCAAGGCTTGCCTAAGAATGCCGACAATCTCCTAACCAACTAGATATAAAAAAAGAGTTCCTCTAATGTAGGTGCCAGGACAGAAGTGGAAGGCAATATAATTGCAGACCAAGCAGCCAAACTGGGCACCTCGGGACCATTCTGCTGTACAACTAGAGGACACCTATTGGAAGAACTCAGAAAATGGGAAAAAAAACCAAAAAAAAGACCCCTCGAAAAACGCTACAGTCCAGAGGCGGCGAAAAGATTCCTCTCTCAATCGCCTAAGTATACTCAAACTATTAAATTTAAAAAAAAAACCCGGGGTAGTAAATAAAACCTTTAAACATAATATATATATATATATATATATATATATATATATATATATATATATATATATATATATATATATATATATATATATATATATATATATATATATATATATATATATATATATATATATATATATATATATATATATAATATAGATATATTAAAATATATATATATATATATATATATATATATATATATATATATATATATATATATATATATATGCGTAATCAAATTCCAAAAACCTACGGGGGGCTTCATGCCTTTGACTCAAACTTCCTAAAATCCGACAACTCAACCCCTAGAAAAAAAAGTTCCCTTATTAAAGGGGGGGAAGGGAATATAATTGAACCAAGCAGCCAAAATGGGCACCTCAACCATTCGGTAACTAGAGGACACCTATTGGAAGAACTCAGAAAATGGGAAAAAACCAAAAAGAGACGCACTAGAAAAACGCTACAGTCCAGAGGCAGGCGAAAAGATTTCTCTCTCAATCGCCTAAGTATACTCAGAAGCTATTAGAATTTAAAAAATAAACCCAGGATAGTAACCATCAAAACTGCTAAAATATATATATATATATATATATATATATATATATATATATATATATATATATATATATATATATATATATATATATATATATATATATATATATATATATATATATATATATATATATATATATATATATATATATATATATATATATATATATATATATATATATATATTATATATATATATATATATATATATATATATATATATATATATATATATATATATATATATATATATATATATATATATATATATATATATATATATATATATATATATATATATATATATATATATATATATATATATATATATAATATGCATGAAATTAACACGCCAAAGACTTAAATATCTAGAAGAAGCATTTTTGACTCCCGAAGTTATAAAAAAAAGTTGCCCCCCGAAACATTTCCAACTTCGCAAAAAGTTTGAGAATTGGAGGAATCAACTAATTAAGGTTATCCACAAGAGATCTTCCTAGGTCGAAGTGAAAGTACGGCTATGTTGAGCCGAGCGATCCTATTTACTGCAATTCAATACAATATTTATTTATTTATTTATTTATTTATTTATTTATTCACAGTAAAGTACACTACAAAGATAAATCCCTAAATGCTACAATACAATACAATACAATGTACGAGTACATTATAAACGGTTCAACAACTTATAAAGTTTTTTTCTGGTTTATTCCAAAATCCCAGAACACCCGAAATGCTGGTGTTAGCATCAAGCATGTCAGCTTATTTATTTTGCTAAAAGCTATAGATGTTTGACATTATGTTAAAAAAATTGTTAAATGAAAATGGTAATATTAAATATAAGAAATTATAAATATAGCCTCGTTGGCGAAAGAGGCTTTATTGCCTACAAAATCAAAGCATTTATATGGAGAAACATATATCTGTACTGAAAATGGTGCAATCGGAAGGAAATTAGGACCACAGTAGACACAATTTTCGCTTATTTTGTAACTGAGCTTTTCAAGTATAAATGTTGATTATTCTGGAGCAAATCCTTTTTGACAAAAACAACGATAGGTGTTCAAAAAGGGATCGGCAAAAGTTAATTTCCCAGGGTCATTTAATTGCTTAAAAGTTCTCAGCAAAACTAGATGACTAGAAACGTTTATTCATTAAGGTGTTTTTATACAAGAATTAAGCTTTCTTATTTATTTTTTTAACGCTTCAACTTTATTTCTATGTTGTTCTCATATTTGGTCTTGCTGGGACATATATACTGCAGGAGTTGGTAAATTTCCCAACATGTGTCGAACACTTATAAATACATTTTTAATACAAAAAAATGAAGCTTTGTTGTAGTTTTTGAAAACATCGAATATGTTAATAATATGTTAAATAAAGTTAATAAATATATTGTATTTCGAGCATCTATGATGCCAAATATAAGATTTTTTATCTACGTTATCCCGTTAAAACACACAAAATTGAAAATGTGCCGGTTGTTCTTGCCAAGTATCTAGGTCTAGCAAACCCCATTTCATGTACAGGACATTACTTCAAGCGTTCATCAGCTACGATGCTGGCTGGATGATATATGGTGGCACGGAGGATTGCGGACCTATATGGCAACGTTTCCCAATCCTACTTGAAAGACAAATCTTCCGAAAACCGTTTGGGGGAAAATGTCATATTATTGTAATATCATATAGAATTTACAAGAGTGCTTTATTTTTGAAATTTTTATATCAATACATTTTTTGCAGTTTTAATTTTACCTAACATTATCAAGGACAAATAAAAAAATCGTCCCTAACAAATCAAACCTTATAGTTTATGAAAAATAATTAAAAGTCAGCAGGCCATTTAAAGCTATCTGATAATGTTTGCAAAAATCTGATGTTTTTGTGCTGAATTTCTAAAAATTGAAAATTACGGATTTTTCCACACTGGGCAGGCCAAACAGGGTTTTGTCCAACACAGCGTCCAGCGTACCACCACAATAACACGTGCGTACCACCGGTGATATGCATAGCACAGGTTGCGAGACGTTGCTCTATGATAGCAGAAGGGATTTTGAAGACTGACCAAAATTGCTGTTGTTGAAAGAATTTTGGGCAACGGCTTAAATACATCAGTGTCTTTAATATCAAATGACCGAAACAATGACAGTGATAAAATGTATAATGACAATGTGAGGTAATAGTCCAGAAAACGAAGCCGAAAAAAGTGCAAAACATGGCAATTCTTTCAAAAAGCAAAGATTTGCATGAAAACTTGGAATTAAGCTTAACTTACACTCCCCTTTAAAATCTATATTATGCCGATGGGCGCTCTTTATTTTTTAGGGGTAAAAACTACCCTTTATTGCTAAAACCCATAGAACTATTCATTAAAGCTTAAGGGGAGTAAAATTTTACTCAAATATGTTAAAAAAAAATAGTATTTTGTTTTTTTAAAATATTATTTGAAATATTTCAGCCTTTAAAAATGAACCCCTATTATGATTAAAAAAAAAATATTTACCCTAAAAAATTAATATATTATCAAAGTGTTTCGCACGAAAATTTGGGATTGGTCGCTTTAAATTTTTTAGGGGTGAAAACTACCCCTTACTGCAAAAACCTTTCATATAAAAGCTTAAGTCATATAAAATTAGGCTCATATAAATTGAAAAATAAGTATTTTATTCTTTAAAACATTATTTAATATTTTTCAACCCTTGAAAATAAAACCTTATTATGATTTAACATATATATTTCGAAAACTGAAAGTATTAAATACTTGGAAATAATTGTGGACCAACACCTTCGATGAGATAAACAAATAAACCATATACTTTTAAAAACCATATATCTTATTACTCGGTTTTTCCACCTAAAATATTATCTCAAACCAGAACAACAAAAAAATATATACTTTGCATTGGTTCAGTCACAATTCAATTATGGCATTTCTGGTTGGGGCCAGTGTAAGGGATTGTTATTTGAATAAACTAAAGTAACACAAAAATGGATCCTTAAAATTATTTTTAACAGAAACAAGAAATATTCTAGTGATCAATTATTTTCTGAGGTGAAAGTATTTGATATTAGACAACAACAACAACAAACAAAAAATTATACTGCAAGGTGTTACTCATAAAATAAACACTAGGTATAAAAAAGATTGTATGGTGGTTCCGATTAGCAGAAAGAAATTGGGCATAAATCTATACATTTCTTAGCACCAAAATTTCTTAATTTTCTACCAAATCACCTCTAAATAAATAATGTCTTCAAAATTATTTAAAAATAAACTAAAAAAATGGCTTCTACAAGTAGATAGATACAAAATACGATTTTTTTTTTTCTATTATTACCTAAAATTTCAGATGTGTTAATATAAAAGTAGATTATAATATTGTGACTCAAAATTCTGATTGTAACAAAATTACTCGATTTGTGACTTTTAACTCGAATATGACAATTTTACCCAAATAGTGACTTTACCCAAATAGTGACACTACCCGGACAGCGCCAACATGCAACAAATGTTGCTTCCGCGCTTAAAATGTTTATTTAATTGTTAATATAAAAATTCTAATAATTAAAAAAATAATAAACCATTATTTATTTATTTAATTAAAAAATTGTGACTGCTCAAAAGTTTTGCTAATTTAATTTTGTAATTTTTTAATCCCCAAAAATTTATTTCTTACAATATAACAATGCAAAAAATAGTACAAAACCAGGGGTGTTTTAAAAAATGCATTGAATAGCTTTTAGAATGCTTTAAAAAATTCGATTTTTAAGCATAACTCCTTCAGTTTTTGTGATAAAAGTTCTTTAAAAAACTGTTTTCTTAGTTTTTTCAAAAACTATAAGGTCCAGTATACTAAAACTGTTTAAAAACTTACTTTTTTAAAGAGGTAAGTTTAAAGAGCTGAAACAAGGTAGTGCTCGTCTATACACACGCGTTTTAAACATTTTTATCTCACTTAATTTCCGTCATACAGTAAATTAAAAAAAAAAAATGTATTTCAACAAGGTACAATTTGATACCCTAGTAATTTTTACGTACCTCCCTTGGTTTTCGAGTTACTACAAAGAAAAGCCTTTTTTATTAAAATTTAATTTAATCATAAGTAGCTCAACTTTATGATTCATACCTTTTTTAAATGAAGATCTTTGCAAATACTTCAAAAAAGTTATTATTAGTTTTCCTCGAAAAATACGTAGGTTTTGCGTTATTTTCCTTTGAAACTTTGTGTTTGATAAATATCATCTAACCTTAAAAAACCACAACTTGATTTGTATTGGTCCCACAGCAATTACAAAAAAAACATTCTTTTTTTAAAAAACTACAATTTTGTTATTTACAGTTTTTTTGATAAAATGCATACTTATCGAGCTATTTGCAAAAAAACGATTAAAAACGTTGACTTTATCGACGAAAAACTCTGACTTTCGATCGCGAATAACTCTAAAAGTATACATTAAAAAAAATGTATGGGCCATTTTTTGCTTAGAAATCATGTTTCTATTGATTCCTGTGATCAAATTATAAAAAATCCACCCCCGAGATGGTTCGGCAACCACCCTCAAGGTAAAGGCGCCCATCGGCATGATGTACATTTATATTTTGATCCTTGGACTATTCCCTACCTACTGTCAAAATTTCAAGTCATTTTATGCATTTTGAAAAATTGCTAGGCAAAATGGTTCGTTTCCTGCGCTATAAGCATATAAATCAGAAAACTTCTATTTGCGTTATATGTAAATATCAATAATTACTATTCAAAATAATAATTAGGAATAATGATTTAAGTGTAATGTTGTAAATGTAAAAAATAAAGACGTAATAAAATTATTCCTAACGTAGTTTTTGATATCATGAAAAGGATTAAAATAACGACTTATTTTATTTAACTAGTATATAAAGGGCCACTTTACGGCCTCTATAAAAAATTGTAATCCTACACAAAAATTTTTTAAAAAATGTAAATAAGTATATATTATTATGATCCACGGTAAAGGTATATAAATGTTTAATAAAAATTAGCAATTAGTAGTACAAATAGTCGTATCCTGTAGAATAAAAGACATTAAAAAAAAACAAACCTTAATGCTTTTGACCTAGTTAAAAATGTTTTTAGGTTACTTACATATAAATTACAATTGGATGCTAAATAAAAATGTGAGTACATGTTTGAATATTTTTAAAATGTAATCTTTTCCTTTAATAAAATGTAACATAAGCTATATTTATCTTTAAAAATAATGCATTGACCTCCGAAGAATTGACTGTCCAATAAAAATATCAATTTTAAAGGTCTTTTTTGAAAAGTCGCCTGTGGAAACAAAGTTATCTCGTTTCCATAACAACAACAACCCTCGCTGTCAGCCATTGTTGGTCATTTTTGACAAGTTATTTAGCCAGCGCAAAATGTTCTCGTTAAGTGAAAAAGAAAAATGTGTTTTTATGTTTGCCGAAACCAAATCAATAAAAGAAACCCAGCAAAGATTTTGAAACACGTTTAATAAAGCTCCACCCACAAAAAAATAATTAAAATCTGGTACAGAAAATTTTGGAGTACAGGATCTTCAACCCGTAAAAAAATAGACTTTGCTAAATAAAACGTTACAAATTCTGGAGATAACTCAGGAAGATTCAACATTGTCAACAAGAAAAATCTCAAGTTCAGTCCATAATCCTAGAACTGTAGTACAGGGAATCATGAAAAAAGAACTTAAATTAAAGCCATAAAAAATTCAAATGTTACAAGAAATAAAAGAAACTGATTGCTAAGAAAGGGTGGAATTTTGCCAGAAAATTCAAATTTTAATAAGAAACAATATACATTTTTTGGATATACTTATAATGTCACACGAAGCCACTTTTCATTTCAATGGAAAAGTAAATAAACATAACTGCAGGTTTGGGCAAGATCCTCGACAATATAAGAAACACGTTAGAGATTCGCCAACAATCACAGTCTGGTGTGGTATCTCAAAGCAAAAAATTAATGGGCAATTTTTTTTCAAGAATCAATTGTGACCTCTTGGACTTACGTTGATATGCGAAAAATATTTTTTATCCCCAATTGCAAGAAGGAAATCTATAAAATTTCGTATATTTTTAACAAGATGGGGCTACATCACATTATGCTAACATTACCAAGGATTTACTGGGCAATGTTTTTGGAAACCGGTGGATTGGAAGAGGGGGCACTATTTCCTGGCCACCTCGTTCAATAGATTCGACAGTTCTAATTTTTTTTCGTGGGGATATGTGAAAAAGAGGTATTATTGTCTACTACCTCAAAATTTAAAGCAATTAAAATTAATATCCGAAACATAATAGAAAATATGCCTGAAAAATTTTTAGTTAATAGTTTTAATAAGTTTTTATCGAATCTAACTAAGTGCGTTGAAGTCGGCGGAAGGCATTTTCAACATTTACAGTATTTACTGTTTTTTAAAAAGTAAGGTAACCTTATTGTACCATTAGTTTGTGAATAACCTATAACTTTGTCGATCGTTTTTTTGTTACATATGAAGCAAATTTTCATTGTTAAATAATATTCTTGATCGACATGCGATCAATTTTTCATCAATAAATGCGTTGTTCTATATCAGAAAATTGGCATTTTGTTTTAGAGCTAATGGATGTCATAACAAAATGGTAATAATACGAAAATAAACTTTAAGGAAGTATAAGTGTATCTGCGAAAACCGCATCTTGATATCTTTATATGTTCTAAAGTTATTCGCGATTAAAATGGGTTAAAATATGGACGGTCACCCTGTATCTTTCTCTAAGGCAAGGTACAGTATTGTTAGACTTTAAGTTAAGTTAAAAATAGTTTTATATTTTTATTGGGCATATACTACATTACTTACAATAAATCTAAACATTATAAGCCTTAATTTGTTTTAAAACTAAAACCACTGACCAAATGATTTTTTTTTAATTGGTTATTAAAAAATAAAATTGTAAGCAAAGTAGACTTGTTTAATTAATTTTTCTTTTATTCTTAATTTTTAAAAAATTATAGAAAACTCCTTTAATAAAAAACTTTAATATCTATTTTTAATATTACCAAGGAGAATAATAATTAAAGCTGAATTTTAAGAAGTATTTTAAAAATATTTTTGACTGACACAACATAGTTTTTTAATACTCTGCTTAGTCAAAGACTAAACAACGAACAAGGAGCGAAAAAAGCGTTCCCATCCGTTTAAAATTTCTATGCGCATATACGGGAAAAGCGGCAAATACATCAGCCGTCGCGTCGCGTCGCGTCGTTTGACAATCGATATTTGTTTATTTTCGGTTGTTTGCGTTTGGAGAAATAATTGTTATAAAATGTTGGATTGTGTTTTGTAATATTTATGCAGATTATGTGCATTTTGTTCTTATAATTACTTTTATAGTTTTGGATAACTTCTGATTTGGGTCTTTTTTGTCTTTAAACATTGCTTTCGATTATAAAAATGGATCATAGGATCATAAAAAAAAGCGAAAAAGGTGTGCTTACCGTCCATGTTCCTCCAGACAGGACTAAGTTCTAGCTTCTTTTTATTTCCAAAAAGTTAGGAACATTAAGCATTTATTAAATCATTTCTTTAAGAACCCTTTCTAAGTAAATTTATATGGGTATTTGATATGTTAATATTAACCTTTATTACATTAAGACGTAAGTAAATTTTTAGAACAAAGATAGCATATTAACTGCTAATAAACAAATTGGATTTTTGAAGCTCGGTTTTAAGAATAAAAAATAAACAGAAATGTATTGCACTTGTTTAAAAGTCAGTAACCCTGGTTACAAACGCAATGGACCAATGGGGAGACTTTTTCTTTAGTTGTTTTTTATAATGCCATTCTCAAATAAAAATGAATAGATATTAATTTTTGCTAAATTGTAAAGAGCAACTATTCTTAAGTATAATTAAAAACCGTAGTATTGTTTTTTATAACGTCTTAATGACTAATTTTGTCAAGCCATATGTAACAGGAGTTTAGTGAGAAAATAATTATTTATTTTTTTAGGTATTAGATATGTAAAATATTATTCTTCTAAAGGCTTCTCTTGGTTTTTTGGAATAAAACAGGCAACAAAGAAAATCTGCTGTCCAAAAACATTAAGAGCTCACATTAAATTTACCAGCTTTGTGAAAGGCATTTTGAACAAAAGTACATATATCAATGGTCAGATACGTAAAACTTTATTTGAGCAAGCAACACCAACAATATTTTTTACAATGTCAGGCAAGATGTAACTAATACCATTAACCTAGAACAACTTAATGGGGAACCCTTATCCGGTGAATCTAACTATGATGATAAAGATCAACCTTATGATATAAGATCCGACACTGCAATTCTGCAGGTATCTGTTTTTTGATACAACGTAATTTTTATGAATGATACATGGTAGTAGAATACATTTCAGCAGGTTGCCTAGCAAAATTTTGCCGCAACCACTATGAATTAAATATACCGAGTGATCTAGGAGCATGGCTTATCCCCTTTTTTTTCTGCACTTTTAAAGATATAACAATGAAACCTGAGATTATTATATAACATTAAATTTAACGTTTTTTGACAAGTAACGTAATATTTAGTAACACTTGGTTTTACCGGAAACGACCTCAACTTTAATTTTTTAAATTAGACACCCTGTATATTATTCCATTTTTGGATTCCTAAGAAACACTTCGTCCAACAGTGCCCCATTTGTCAAATTGTGAGAGCAATTTTTTTAATTTTTTAAAATTTTTGCCAAAATTTGACACAAAATATATGAGGGCGTCCGTTTAAAAATTAAAGTTAAGGTCGTTTCCGGGTAAACCGAAAGTTACCGGAAATTACGTGACTTGTCAAAAAAACCTTAAATTTGGCTTTATATGATATCCTTAAGTGTTATTTTTCTATCTTGAAAAATGCAGAAAAAAAAGTTGAACCCCGCTCCGGGATCACCCGGTATATTTAACTAAAGGTAGTGGCGGCTAAATTACGTCAGGCAACCCTACTGCAATCTATTCTACTATTACGTATTATTCATAAAAAGTTAGGTTTCATTAAAAAAACAGATATCTCTAGATTTTTAGCGACCTGATCTTGGACAATTACCGCTAACTATGTATATGATAAATTCAGCTATAATAAAAATACTTGTATAATTAATTAAAATTAATTTGTTTTTATAAGCCACCATTGTTTGTTCAGATCAAAAAAGCATGAATAAAAGTACTTCAGTTCAAGGATTTTTCAGTGTAGCAGTAACATTTATACCGATTATTATTTAAATAATTCTGCATCGATTGGTGCAGAATAAAATTTATAAACAATACAGTTCCGGAGATATTTAATTGCAAAAGATAGTGTTTTTGAGGCTCTAATATACATATATAATTTTCACTCTCAAACTTTTTTTTAATGTTTATAAAAAAACTAAAGTAATATTAAACAACATCTAAGGATTTTTTTAAAAATTAGTCTTATTGATTGCTACAATACAGTTTTTAAATTATTAATTAATAAATAATGACAAATTAATTTGGAAGAAATACACTAAACACCAACCCTCATGCCCCAGAATTTACTGATTATTTTTGAAAAACATAATTGCCAGATTTTACAAACGAGCTGTTGGTACGGGATTGGCTGAAAATAGTACAATTGAAGCAAAAATTTGTGTGCTTAGAAGTAACGACGCATTGGAACAAACTTATAAAACGTGCAAAAATTCGATTTAAAAAACTGTTCAGAATCATATAAAGAATGCAGATAATCTTTTTTAAAAGTTTTTTCGAACCTCGGGAAAAATAGCTAATAGAAAAATTTTGAGATTTATGCAAAAATTCTGAAAAAAATCACACATATTTCTAAATGGGGCTGAATACCTTTTGTGCAAAAATCTGGTTCTGTAAAAGCGAGCATTTTCGACATAACGGGTATTTATTAATAAATAATGATTAATATTTTACCAAAAAATGTCTCAGCTTTAAAAAAAAGTAGATTAGAAAGTCTTTGGGATCTTTACCTTAATAAATGCTAAAAGACCACGTCCAAGATTATCCCTATTCCTTGAATGATTCTAAACAATTTTATTAAACAAATTTTCCTACACGTTTTAAGTAAAAGTTCCTTTTGCTTAAAAAAATCGCAAGATTATGGCCGTTTGTGGAAATAACAAAAATGTTGCACCCCATTTTCAGACAGTTTTTTTGGGGCTTATCAAGAGGAAGATTTTAAGCAAAAAATGTATCTAATCTTGATCGTTTTTGTGCCGAAAATGCGTTTTTTTTCATAAAAATAACAACCCTAATAAAATATTCAAAAAGAGAAATCGATAAACAAATTTAAAACAGCTTTAAAAAAAATAGCTTAAACGTTTAAAATATATATGAGCTGTAGAGTAATTTGTGTGGCACAGTGACGCTTCGTCCCACTGTGCGACGGCTGAGCGACTGTACTGTATACTCTAACTAATATGACTGTCGCAATACGACTATCTTAAGCATTTGTAATGTAAAATCATAACTTATATTTATAATAAATTTTATTTAGACTTATTTTAAAGTGCTAGAGGTCTTTACTCTAATTAAAAAAGTTTAAGTAAGTATTAGTGTTGCGACTTAAGCCCTGTTTTTACTCGAGTCATTCGAGTGAATTTGTCAAACTCGTACTCGAAAAAAATATTACTCGAGTTTCTATGCACTTGACTTACTAAGTCAACCCGGCGCACTGAGTAAATTCTGTTGCCACTAGATGTCACATCACTACTCTATTTTACATTTTTACTGATCTATGCCACAACGGTACAAACCGAGACTGGCAGGTTTAAACTTTAAGCATCAGGTAGTTCGTCGCACTTAAGTAAGAAAATATAAAATAATAAAGGTATTTGTTTAAAATTGCCAAAAGAAATCTCACTTGAATTGCAAACTGACACTCAATTGAGATTTTACTCGAGTGAGGTAGTAAAATTGCTCGAGTGACTCGAGTCACAAAGTCCTATTCGAGTCGCATCAATACTTTTTATACTTGTTTTTACAATCCCAATTTAAGGCAACAAAGCTGAAACTGGCAATTAAAGAATTTGTACATAAATTAACTCAAGCAGATTTATTTGTGGATACTCCTGTCAGTGATATGGGGTATTATTTTCTTAACCTTTCCAGTTTTTGGGAGTAACCCTTAAGAGTCCAGAATTTAGAATAGCAGGTGTTAATATTATATATCTTTTTGATATTTATTATTTAATTAAAACCATTTTAAACAGTATGCTCAAAAATAATATACTGTTTGATAACTCCCTGGTCATTTATAGAATTTTTTATACACAAAATAGTTAAAAATTTTGCAGATATCCTTCAACACGCACCAATTCGTATATCTGTCTATCTTATTTTAAGAAAATGAGAGCAAAGCTTGCGGTGCAAGATTTACGCCAAACTGTTGCAAGTGGAATGAATGTTTATATAAATATTGAAAAACAACCTAATGATGCTCTGCGAACCATCGAGGTAATTGAAAAGTCTAACAACCGTTTGTTATGGTAAAATAAAAATTTAAAAAGATATTTGAAGAAGACAAACTTAGGCTAATTTATTTAGGGAAAATGGTTGAATCTTTTTAAAATTTAAAAATATCTAATCAAAAAGGGATGGATGTTACCTCAAAGTCTAAATTTAAGAAGGGTTTAATATAAGAGGCGTAAAAAAAGTTTGGCAGAAATTGTCTGCAGTGGATTTTAAATATTTAAAATAAAAAGAGTAAATACAGATTGTTTAAAAAAAATTATAGGGAACTAAGCAACAGGGTGGAAATTGTATTAATCGAACTCCATTTAGTTTAAAAGGGCTTTTAGAAAACTATTTTGCCAAAGTGTATGCATACCAAGTATAATGTTTTAAAACTCTTTATTAGTTTAAGGATATTTTTTTCATTTTATGCAAATAAAGGCATAAAACAAAATAATAAAAAAAAGGTTATTCTGTCGCAACTATATTTTTTTTCAAAATTTTATTGCGAAATTTGAAGTTGTTTTCCTTTTATAGGCTAGTTTTAGTTTAGTGTTGTATTACCTGGTTTTGTATGTCTTATTAAAAACTTGAATTGTATTTTATTATTTTAAATTCTTGTTTTGTCCAAAAATACATTCCAGGTGGACTACTTAGCACTTTTGTGCTTGGCTCGTGTAATAAATACAATTATTGTAACAAACGTTTAATATTTTTTAATGCGTTTTCCTCTCTCATTACATTCCTGTACCTTATTAATCCCAACTGTTAATTAAATAATTATTTTACTATTGATATTAAAGAGATCTATAAATTGTCCAGGACATCACAGGACAATTAAACCATATTACACTAGCAAGGTTTATTTCTAAAGGAAACAACTATGGAGGTAATTCTGCAAAATTTTACTTTTATAAATATTTATGTTATTATAGTTTACTTTTACATGAATTGAAAATATAAAGTTATTTTTTATATTGCATATTTTTACACCTCCACCTAAATATAATACGCATTTAGATGTCAATAAAACAAAAGTTGAAAATATGACAGTTTTTATACAGTAACCAAAATATATGCAGTTAATATGTTTAAATAAGACTTCTACCTAGACATCCTTACAGTAATTACTGGACCATATAACTTACAAGTCTTTTGTTTCTAGGCAGAAATTTAACAAAGTTTTTGTCGACAGTTGATCTAGCAAAGCGTAGGACACAAAAGTCGATTTAAAAACACAGTAATTTACAGGGTGTCCCAAAATATGTGGCAATCTCTCGGAATCTAATAGAAAACCCAAAAATATTATGACAAGTTCGCATAAACTTTTATCCTACGAGCCTTCTTACGAATATCAGGTACATAACGGACGTGTGTGCCAAATTTTATTAAATATTTAAAGTGGTATTACAGATATTAATAATAAATGATTTATTTTTAAAAATTTTACCACCCTGTATCTTAAAAGTTAATACGTTTAGGACATACGTTCATATGGAGTTTTCTTCTTAAAATGGACCCAAAAATTGTCTCCTTAAATATTGACGTACAATTAGAAAACACCCTGTATGATGTAAAAAAAATTACCAAACATGATATTTTATTTCTGGTAAACAGTTGATTTTATCGATGTCAATCAAAAATACTTTTTTTAGTGTAAGGTTAAAGCTATCCAAAAATAATATTGTTGAGTCTTTATCATACAGGGTGTTAAAAAAATTGCTGTTATTGTGTCAGAGCTAGTCACTGACCTTCATATAGACCGGTAAAGGGTATTGGATGCGCGGTTTAAAAGTTAAATTTTATGTGCGAAAAAATGTGTCTTAGGGTCTTAAATCATGCGCAGAACGGACTAGCAGATCGATTTTATTTTCACATTTGTCGCCGGCCAGTTCCGTACTTTGTCAATTTAACGCGGTTTTGCTAATATTTCGCCTTGTTTGGAATTTGACCGCTTGTGTGAGATTTTTTAGTTTTTGGACTGACTTATTTAGTGATTTGTAGTGGAATTTCTCTCTAATTATAGATTCTAAACAAGTTTAATTATTTTATTGACTTTTTTGTGTTTTATTAGACTAAAGTGGTTATGTATTTTTATTTAAAAAAAAACTAAAGGTATGAGCTTATTTACTGGTATTTTTAATTTGTAATAGTATTAACATATTAAATCTGAAGTAATATTTAATTTTTTATATCATGTCAATCATACCACAATTGTTTTTAGTTATTTCATAGACCAAATTAACTTATCAAAAAAATTGTTTTAAAACCATTACTTATGTTAAATAAACGTAGTTTAATGAACTCTTAAGTTTTAATTTCCTTATTTAGGTCAGAATTATTATTGTTCCGCATAGTTCTTTCCAAAAAACAACTTTACATAGGACGTGTTAATAAGTCACGAGGTTTATTCTTTCATAAACAAGAACTTAAAAGACTTATAATAATTCGGACCTTACTAAAATATGTTTATTTTCGTTTGAGAATGACACTTAAACAAAATATATATTACACTGGTTAAAAAAAACACAGTTACTGGTTTTTTAAACCAGTAAAACACAGTGGTTTGATTAGGTGTTGTTCTTAAACGAAAATGAACATATTATCCATTGTCAGCTCCCTAAATTCATTTTGTTCTTCTAAATGTTACAGCTATTGAAAACCACGAATTTTGATACTGGTTCACAACTGATGCGTCCCTATAAACAGCGTTTGTCGATTTTCTAAAGGTACTTTGGGATGGCCCACTAATGTCAGCGTCTTTTAATTGCCTGTGTCGATCACCATTCGTTGGCCCGATATTAACCAGTTAATCAGTTAATGGTTCGACAGAAAAAAGACAGTGGCCTATTAATTTAACTGAGTTACAAATCCAACGTTATTAATTAAGCATTGGCCCACTGCATTTATTCGTTACTCAGCGTACGTTAGATCGTGTTTGTTTGTCCTTTGCCTAACCACCGACAACAATGTGAAGCGTGCCATCATAACCTAACTTTTTCAAAAGCTTGGTAATTTTTGTGAATGATTAGGGATGACGTGATCGGAAA
The DNA here is from genome assembly GCA_019359885.1 of Listronotus oregonensis. Taxonomy (NCBI): domain Eukaryota; kingdom Metazoa; phylum Arthropoda; class Insecta; order Coleoptera; family Curculionidae; genus Listronotus; species Listronotus oregonensis. Next base: position 25,383 of record JAHBCN010005169.1, read on the forward strand.
GTTTGTACCGTTTTTCGGCAGTTTTTGTATTCTTTTGGTGTTTGGCAGATGAAAAGTGTATTATGGTGATATTTTATAGTTTTTAGAATATTTGTTATTATTATATTTCGTATTATTATTGGCTTTTGTTAATTCTGATTTTGTTTGGTATTTTTTGTAGTTAGACTTTATATTTTTTTTAATTCATCTGCAAACCACATTGTTTTAAATGCCTCGTTTGTCTGTTGTGCTCAGGGCAAAATATTATAGTTTTTATGTATTCATTTTTTTATTTAAAAAATTTAAATTTTTACATTTTTATTTCATTTGGTTTTCCAGTGGTGTTCCAACAGTAAGCCTAAATGAAACAGGTAAATATTAGTTACTATTTAGCTAATATTCCTATGATTTTTCAACAGTGGCCCCAAATGAAACATCGGTAAATATTAGTTGCTATATCGTTAACACCTCAATGGTTTTTCGACAGTGGACCTCCATAAATATATCATAGGGCCAATACTGAGAAGTATTTGGCAAACTGACCTATAAGTGTCGATGGGCCGGTGTGCCAAACGCAATGGGCCGATGTTGGTTCAACATATATTGTTTCAATGGGCAGTTGAATAATTAAATGAAATAGTATATTGGACCATTGATTTTCCATTATTCAATGTTTATAGGGGTTATAGTTAGTAATAATAAAAAATGGAGAATGCAACTGAACATGACTCTTGTGGCTTATCTACGACTTAACTTTTTGTTTCATCAATACTTATTTTTGTACACAATCATAATTAAAAAAAATTCACTATAATTGTTTATTTCGGATAAAAAAACTGAAAAAAATGCATTGCATTAATCTAAAAAGTCAGTAACCATGGTTACAACATAAAACGTATTCCCTTGGAGCATATATCTACTAGAGGCACGTACCCTTGTCGCTTCAAAAGCGAACATTTGTGCAAGAAAGAAAAAGCGGTATAACCTTTCTCTCCCTCCAACCTGCTCATTGGTCGGCGAAAGGAATATATATACCCCGCTCTTCGTGCTGATTGGTCAGTCTTTCCGCGTTGATCAATCGGCACGTTGGAGTCGCGAAGTAAGGTTATACTATGATTCTTTTTTCTCTCTTGCACTGCCAAACGGCAAGGCTGCCTCTAGTAAATATATGCTTGTTTTGTATAAATACATTTAAGATGTTTTCAATATTCTTTTCTCGCTATCGAAAACATAAGTCTAAGCAGGAAAAGAGTTAACGTTATTTGTACCAACATTTTGTTTACCCTTCTGTCTATAAGATTGTTCCAATCTCGCAAAAAACCGTTTATTGTACGGTCATTTGCAAGTCCAGTAAAATACACGACAGGTGACAGTGGATTGCACGATCCCTTTACGGATCCCCAACCAAAGCAAAACCCTCTAAATATACAGAAAGCGTTTAAACTTCGTCGTTTTTGAACTGACATAAAACCGTGTAATGTCGAAGTTAGGCGTTTAATTAATTTTAAGTCCGGCACTGGTCCTGCTTTTTAAATACGCATGCTAAATAACACTATCGTTTGTTTAGTGCGCGCTAGCATAAACTTGCCATAAATGCGATTAGCCATTATATATCTAAAGTTAGGTTATCTATGGAACTAGTCCGTCTGTGGCAAACTAAATAAACCAAATATGATTTAATTGGTTCATTTAAAGACGACTTATCTAGTAACCATCATATTAAAAAATATTAAATTACGCCTAGTATTTTAAAAGTTATTTAAATAAAAACAATTTTCAGGGGCGTCCGTTATGTACCTGTATCTCCGTAGGAGAGGGTCATAGAATAAAAGTTTATGAAAACTTGTCATAATATTTTTAGATTTTCTATTAGATTTCGAGAGATTGTCCAGATATTCTGAGACACCCTGTATATTTACCTAGTGTTCAATTATTAAGAGGTACAATTTATCAACTGTTTTTTTTTTGTTATCTGTTAAGACTTCAAACTTGATTTTTTTACCCGAATTTAATAAGGTATCAATTTTTTTATCTTTCTTACCTGATAACAACAACTGGTAAAAATATATTTGATAATATAAGCGAGCCGTAAATAGCTGCTAAAGTAAAGGTCCCAAGGGCAGCTTCTGAATTTATGGAACTTTGCAAATTAGATGCTCCCCAAAATGCGGTAAAGTGAATCATAAAAGCAAAGCCTATTACGAGTACATTTTTCCATATTCTCCAAGACTCGTTGGGTCCATAAACCGGGTCTTCATTTCCTTCGTCGCTTTTTACTCTTTGGAACTTGGAATCCATGGCCGGTGGACCCCTGAAAAGTAAGTGTTATGAGATGAGTAACTTTTATTTCATACTGTACCTTAATATACTACATAACGTTGTCAGTTTGAGTCCGGAAAATAATACATTACATCACTAGGCCGGTAAAGTACCTTTACCGGACTCAAACTGAGATTTAGTATTTTTACTAACACATGGTTAATTCTGAACAATTTTTATTATGTAAATTACAATAAAATTACTTATAAACAATAACAGTAATACTGAAGTTTAAATTATTTAAAATATTTACAGGGGCATGTACATCTTCTGATTTACTACTATTGGCTTATTTTGACAATACTGACACCTTCATATGATTTAAATATTCACGGTTCAATTTACTTCTCAAAAAGATAAAACAGTATAAAATTAAACGTCGTACGATACACGACCGTGAAATGTCATTAAAGTACTCGTCTAGAAATTCCGGACTCGGCTTCTCCGTCGCCTTGTCCATAAACATCTAGACTTTTACTTTAATAGACCATTTCCCGGCCTTGTAAAGTAAATTACAATGTTTTTTAAATTGGCGTTTAGATGATAAAACTACAATGACCAAGTTGCACACTTGATAGGGGGCATTCATTAATTACGTGACCTCAAAATGAGGAGGGAGGCGTCCAGCAAAATCTCATCAAATCTAATCTAAAGTGTGTACGGTGTCATTAAATAACTTACATTAACTTTTTAATTTTAAAGAATGCTTATTATTATTAACAACTATTAAAAATATATTTACTTTCGAAAAAACAATAAGTGTCGTATTTAAAAAGATTTAAAATTACGATAAAGTGCCTAAATGACCCAAAAGAAATTATCGTCAGGAAAGACAGGAACTGTGGGTTCCTGGCACACAGGAATAGAAGACAACAATAACGCAGATAAACTAGCAAGAGCCGGTTCATCTACAAATTTCAACGGCCCAGAGTTAGTCCTTAAACTATTAAAACAAGCAATGAAAACCACAATGAACAGATGGTCCAAAAAGCAGTATCCCAATCGTTGGCATGCGTCACCTGGCAAAAGGCATGCTAAGGCAACCCTAGGCGACCCTTCTGGGACTAGCAGCTGAGGTCCTCATTTTAAGGCGCACTTAATAATAAACCAATAGGCTGCAGTGCCAATATCTGCACGCGACTAACTCCGCCTAAGCGAAACAACTAATTTCAATAAAGATTAAAACAATTTTAATAAAACCTGCTTTATACTAACACAATAAAGTTTTTAGCTATGAATACCACTAAAAAAATTTAAGGCTCCTTTAAAAATATTCTATAGAAAACCAACTCCAATATTAAAAATAGTTTATTTCGTAACCCAACTACGTAATATTTACTTTATTCGGTCAAATAAGAATTGCGCAACATAAATTGATTTGTGATGAGCGAGACCGGTCTTGGTCTTGCGGTCTTGGTCTTGGTCTTGCAGCAAGACCAAGACCAAGACCAATACCAAGACCACCTTTTGGCTTGCAAGATAAAGACCAAGACCAGGGTATGCAAGACTACGCAAGACCAAGACCGACCTGCAAGACTCTTGGACTTCTGCGACCATTTTTTAATATTATATTATTTAATTTTCAAATTTAATATACAGAGATATTTCATACAGACATGACAAAAAATGTGTGGAGAACTGCCAAAAAAGCGATTATTTAATAAGTAAGAGATTCTTTAATAAATTATAATTAAATCGATCACTGGTTCTTTTATATCTATAGTTCTCCAACAACGATAACGAGTAAATTTAATAACATGTTTCCAAAATAATGAGATGGTGACTCAATGGTCCGACAAAGCTCGGTATCTCCGAAACCATTCAGGACATAGAAAAACTAGGGGCATAAAATTTATGTAAACTTAAAATTACTTTTATATTATAATGTTTTTTTTAAATTAGCTATCTAGTGATGTTACTTACTTACAGGATAGATAAAAAATTTCCAAAATCCAGAAATACATTATTTTTGTTCTATACTGTAAGAAGTGGCAGAATTAAATTGCTTTTTAAAACTATGGATTCATAAAAAAAATATTTGTTATGTCATAAAGAAATTCTTTTTATATAAATGGATTTTAAATATCACTTCCGGTTTAGACGGAAGAGTCACAACAATGCCAAAAGAATAATGATGACGTCATTTTTCTCAAAACCAAGAATGATATTTAAAAACCATCTACGTCAACATTGTTCCTATTTGACAGTTTAACAATTTCCAGCATAATATACAGGGTGGCGATTTTTTTAAATGGATTTTTCGTAATAAATTTTTTATTTTAGTTTAAAACCTAAAAATAAAGGAGTTTTCTTGAGTGGCAGTGGATTGTTCGAAAAATTCTGGAATAGAAAATAATTTCACATTTTATGCCCTTCTTGTCTATAATTTTTGTATGTTTAGTTTTTTACTATCATAAACGATTTCGGAGATGTCGAGCTTTGCCACACTATTGTGCCATCTTATATGCAGAATGTTTATAAAGAATTTTTACAAAGTTTGTATGGCAAATGTTTAACTAATTTAAAGATAAAAAGTTTATATGAACTACAAAGTTTTTTTAAAAACCTTTTTTTTAATTCAGAAACCAATGTTTACATATCAGAATCATATTTACAAAAATTTCACATCTGGATAAAATTAAAAGTTTCTTTTTCTGCTCATGCAGTACACAGTTTTGTATTTGCTTTCGTTTTATATACTTTTTTTAAGAACATTTAAATAATTCTTATCACTAAAATGTTTCTATATGCCACTAAACATATAAAAGCAGATTGTGTCTCAATTCAAATAAAAATGGAGCACTATAAATAAATAAACCCCTACATTTAAAATATGCTTTTTAATCAAATAAATGTACGTTTAGGGTTAACATCGGTATATTTTAAAATTTTAAAGCAAAAAATATAGTTTCCATCTTTATTTATTTTTAAGTATTAAAAACATATATTTTATTCAAGATTGCTTAGTTTAAAATATTACTACAAAAAAAGCAAGACCAGCAAGACTCTTGCAGCAAGACCAAGACCAAGACCGGGTGCTGCAAGACCAAGACCAAGATCAAGACCTTCTTTTGACTTGCAAGACCAAGACCAAGACCAAGACTAGCCCGGTCTTGGCCTTGGTCTTGCTTTGCTCATCACTAAAATTGATGATCAAATTCATACCTATCAATTTTATTTATTATTGCACTATTCTGTCCAATTTATAAATTAAATGTCATGCTTTCCTAATATCCAGAAAAATTATATAGTAAATATATTACTATTAAAAAAGCATATTTTTTAACTAATGTCGACAAGAATAGGATATTAATATACTTATTCTTCAGTTGAAGAATCTACAATTACCAGAATTATGCCAGCAATAAAAAAAAATAGATTTTTTCCTTGCAAAAAAATTGCCTAGGATTAGATCAACTGTTCAAACAAGTGAGCATAGCACATACACACGCCCATAAATTGCTACATTTAATTAAAAGTTTGGCCGTGTTAACTAACTGTTGGTTTGTATGTTGGTATTGTATCATGGTGAGTTGCCTCGCTGGGGCCCTGAGTACTAAGGCCTAAGCCCATTATGCTCTACACCAACCCTTAAGCATATAAAGGTTCCGTCACCCTGTACTGTCCCTTATGTATGCATTCCTTTTACACTGATATGGTGCTGTCGATTTGTTTACTAGAGCCCTACTTTCCTCACTAGTGATGCGAGTCCTGTTGATGATAGGAATCTTATGTCATTTAGGTCCAGCCATGCCGTACCCAGACATTTCCCCCTAGTGCTAGGCAATCTCTAAGTACATGTATGGCGTCCTCTCTCAGTATGCCTGTCAGGTTTCTCATTTGCACCCTATTGAAGTCCTTTATGTTTATCGGTAGGTCATTTCATAGTTCTTCCCCAATAATAGCCTTTGATTGTCTGGCTTTTGTCTTTTTCCACTTCTCATCGAACCGTTTCTCTATCCATGTTGCTATCTCTGTCATATACGTGTTGTAAGAGATTCCCACGGTATATTCAGGTCCATTGTCCTCAGTTTCCAAATTGGTGAGTTTTTCAGCCATTTCATTCCCCGGGATGCCTTTGTGTTCAGGGACCCATTGCAAGGTGACTCTAGCGGTTTTCGTTAGTTTATTAATTGCTTCCCGACATCTATTCGTAAGTTCTGATCTGTGCATTTGTTAGCGCCCCGATTGCTGCCTTACTGTCAGTACATATAGTTATTTTTCCCCTGTATCTTCTATTAAGGCAGTATTTTATGGCTTTGGCTATTGCCATAACTTCCGCCTGAAATACGGTTGCATATTTTCCTATTGTTCCATAGAAATTGTAGTTCGTCCTATCAACCGAAGCCTCTGCGGCCTCCCTTCCTCGAGCCATCTATATAGATAACTGTTCCTTAGCTTGGTGCCCCACAGCGTTTGTGAGCTCAGTCATCCGCCGATGCCATGTCCACCTTGTGCATAAAGTCTAAGTGGATGACTGGGGGGATGCTATCCTGCTTCATCGAAAGAGCCACAGTTCTCACTTGGCTCATAGTGTACAGTGCCCCCCCTTGTCCTCCACCGTCCTCCACACTCCAGTCTTAGTGCCTCTGCTCTTGCTAAGGCCTTGATCATTATATGGAGAGGTGGGAGCCCCGTAATAATCTCCAGCAATTCTGTCGGAGTAGTAGATGCTGCCCCAGTTATTCCTCTCATTGCCATTCTTTGTATGTGTTTCAGCATTATCTGTACCTTCTTAAGTTCCGTGCGTTGCCACCATACCACGGAGGCATACAGTATCCGTGGCCTGATGACAGCTTCGTATATCAACTTCAGGACCTTAGGAGAAAGTTCCCAGTCCCGTCCTACGACTCTTTAACAGAGCCATAGCGATCCTGTGGCCTTCTTCGCTACCATTTCAAGATGTGCTTTCCAATTCGGCTTATCGTCTACTATCACTCCAAGATACTTAGCTGTACTGGAGTATTCTAGTTTTCTCTCACCGAACTTCACTTTCCTAAGTCCGGTGTGTTTTCTCCTTCTAGTAAATAATACGAGCTCTGTTTATGATGGATTGGCTGTCAGTGGTATTTCCTAACAATAAAGAAATATTTTGGTACTAAAATTGTAAAAACCTGTTTTTTAACAATGGTTTAAAATTAGGTTTGACAAACAGAAAATTTAAATTTGCTCAGTCTGCATAATATATTAAGTCGTCCAATATTCTTCAGTACCTTTTCGTCAATAATAGGTTAGTTAATCCTAACTAGAGAAGATCAGAATTATAAGTCATATGCGTACAAAAACAAATGTTTGTAGAAATGGTATCAAGGACGCAATAACCAATCTAAATTAAATGTGATATTAACGTTAATTTAATGTAAAAAAGTAATTAAAAAAATGTAAGTGCGCGTTTTTTTATTTCTTGGGGGTTAAAACTGAAAAAAAGCGAATTGTCTAAAAAAAAATATTTAATATAATTTTAGTGTTTCTGTGTACATTATAGTAGGTCTTAGCTATCTGAGACTGACATATTCGAACCATGTGGCATTACATGAGTCGCTAACGATATTTTAGCAACAAAACAGACAATTATTATCTTATCTGATACCCTCAAGTGAATGCGGTAGTGTCACTAAAAATGGAATAATGAATTATTACTCTTTTATCGCTAGAACAGCTTAGGAGGGAATGTGTAAGTACTTTACTGTGGGTGTCGAATTAATAGACTGTTATAGATGTTTCCGCATCTTTTTATAGTTTTATTAACGATGACCATATTTAGGTACCAAATATATAATTTACTGCACCTCACGACACCATTTTGACGTAGCAGTAATGCCATAGTGTCACCATGAACGTTATACAAATAACTTCTAATTCTCTACTACCCCTACTTTGAATATCGAGGTAATTTCATCTAGTGCCATTTTGGCTAAGCAAAGTCGGAAGCAACAAGTATTTTAACGGATTTAATGACATGGACTGATATATTATTGACTAAATAGGGATTTTACTTATAAAAGATTGTATAAGAACATATATTAACAATTATTTTTTTAAAATGTTTTTAAAAAAGTTGCTTAATTTTATCAGAGTTAGTAAATTACAGGCATGTGAAAATAATTATTGTAATTAAAAAAATTAAAAATGAAATTTAAAATTGGACCCTAAATAAAAAGGTTTAAGGGTTAAACCAGAATAGTTAAGAACGTAGGTTAGGTGGAAATAAACATGTTTAAAAAGTAATATTATAAAAAAAATTATATTTCTTTCCCATAGACGTAAATGGCATATAACATACTTTCTGATAATAAAACTGTAATATCAACTTTAATATTTTATTACAGGATGCCAACATTTTTAGGTGAAAGTAATTTTTTATTTTAAATAACTTTTTAAAACATAATTACAATATGAAAATACCATTCCATAAGGTTTTAATGTAACAAAGAATTTAATTTATTTTTGTGACTGCAAGGAAGTAATTATACTGGTTAATTTTTTCGATTAGACCCTGTCGAAATACTTAAATGAAGATGAAGATGATCTTCAGCAGCTCGTCGACGGGCAAGAAAATCAAGTTTTTTTTTAAGATGAGGATTATTGATAGGGCAATTCGCTTTTCTTTTGATGTAAATAAAATGATAATTGTTAAGTAAAAAATACTTTTAGCCCCTTTATTCTTAAAGCTTCTTATTTAAAAATAAATTTAAATGAAAATTTAATTTTAAACATTTTTAAAACAGAAAGGAAAAATAAAACTTTTTCCAAGAATATGAAACAAAAAAATAGTTGTTACAATATTAAAGCAAAACATTTGTATTTATTGGCTGGCATAGCTTCATTTTAAATGTTGACAATAAATGAAATTTCCAGGAAGTTTAAATTAAATTTAGTTCTATGAAGGAAAAGTTAATTTTGTTTCACTATTCAATTCTTGAAAACTCAATATCATAAAGTTAGAAAATGTATTTTAATTTTTTTTTTTTTTTATATATATATATTATATATATATATATATATATATATATATATATATATATATATATATATATATATATATATATATATATATATATATATATATATATATATATATATATATATATATATATATATATATATATATATATATATATATATTATATAAAAATATATAAAATATAATTTTTAAGGGAAATAAGTAACCGCAGATTCTTAGAGGTTAAATAATTATTTATATAAACTTGCTTATCCGAAAGTTGATAATAACAAAGATAAGGGTTAAACCTTAAATTTGCTTTCGTTTTTCTTAATAAATTCTTTAACAAAATGACTTAGCGGTACAAAATTTGAGATCGAAGGTTTTTGAGGCGAGAAATTTAACGTCCACGTTTTATGTTGCTCAGAGGGCGTATACCCCTCATTTTTATATGTCGAACTTTTGCTTAGAATATTCACCTGTTTATTAAAAAATAAGTTACTATTAATCCATCTGCATCAAAAATGTATACCTTATTTAATTTGGGCCATTCTCAGATAAACGCACTTTAAGGATCTTCTTTTTTATGGAAAACGATTTTAGCCAATTGTTTTTAAAATGTGCATAGTGATAGTTCTTAACACGCTGATCAAAGGCCTTCCAGGGCACAAAACCCGAAAACGCCTCCAACCCCCCCAAAACCACCCTCAAAGGTCCCCAAATCCCCAGTGACATTTGAGGGTGATTTTGGGGGGGTTGGAGGTGTTTTCGGGTTTTGTGCCCTGGAAGACCTTTGATCAGCGTGTTAAGAACTATCACTATGCAAAGTTTGAAAACAATTGGCCAAAATTCATTTTCCATAAAAAAAAAAAAAGTGCGTTTATCTCGAAAGTGCTCCTAAGACAAATAAAGTATACATTTTGATATAGGGATTTATAGTAACTTATTTTTTAATGAACAGGCAATATTCTAAGCTTAAAAAGTTACGACATCTAAAACAAGTGAGGTAGCTAGTAGCTGGCGCCTCTAGTAGCAACAATAAAAGCGTGGACAAATTTAAATTTCTCGCCTCAAAAACAGATCTTAAATTTTGTACCGCTAGGCATTTGGTTAAAGAATTATTAAGAAAAACGAAAGCAAAATTAAAAAGTTTAACACCCTGTACCTTTGTTATTATCAACTTTCGGATAAGGCAAGTTTACGTAAATTGCATTATTTCGACCTAAGGAATCTGCGGTTGCTCTGTGTCCCATTACTTTTGGACCCCCCGGAAATGTAAAATTTGCAGTTACTATTCCTGCCAGTATTCTTACATTTAACACTACACAACAACTACTATGCCCCATTTTCAATATTTAATTAAATTGTTTACATTTAAATCTAGCATGATTTAACGAAAATTTGACTACGTCGAGTGCTGTAATCGTTTTAACTGAGTCGGCTTTGGGATACTGTTACACCCTTTAAGCATATACCTTTAGTCTAGTCAAGAAGTGTGTTTCCTGCAAAAAATAGTTAAAGACTTCGAAAGATATGAGTGATAGCTCATTCGACGGGGAATACAAAACTAAGAAAGGCGTTTTAAGGATTTTTTTGCCAATAAAAATTAAAATTGTTATTAACAAAAAACAAAAAAAGCCATTTGAATTTTTGACGATAACCCAAAACCAAAAGAGATAGCGGGAACCGCAAAACAGATCCTTAAAGAGGAGAAAATTTCCGATAAAAGAGTCCCAACTCCCGAAATTTTATCTCCATTATTAATAATTTTAATTGAACGCTAAAAAGGGGCCTCCGCGCGACCTTTTTGGTTGCGCGCTCCGCGTCAAAACCGATCATATTTTTAAAAAATAAGTATCTTAAGGCCATTTCAGTGTAGACACTTCAGAAAATCATCACCGAGGACGTTAAAAAATCTAAGGATAAAGAAGTAGTATCCCTAAAATAGACATGTTTTGCTGAATAGGCAATCTTTACCAACACATACAATTTTTGTAATGGTAACATTATTTATGTGTCAGAGCACCGTGATGTTCGTAATAATTGTTCTCCTTAGTTTAAATTTTAATTTAAGGACCATAAGTTAATTTGTAATTAAGTCAAGTCCATTTTTAGTAAAATAAATACGTCTGTCTGGCTTCTAATGCATTGCCGTCAGCAAGATCAAATACGTAATCTATTGCTTCCATTTTGGCATTCGTATTATATATATTCACCATATTTACTTACCACAGGTATTTCCAAAAACAACAAAAATGAGTTTAATTTTGCAAACCCTAAAGTACTAACGCAAGACCAAAACTATCACAAACTATATAATATGTAAAATTTTATACAGTTTGTGTTTCTTCTTCCGTACATATTGTAAAAGTAAATAACTTAAATAAAATAAACCCAGTAATACAAGCTCTTTTTTCCCTTGGCTACAAAATACCAATATAAAAAAGAAGAACTACTTGATTTCTATATAAAAATATTGAAATATAAAAATATATATATATAATTATATATATATATATATTTATAATATATATATATATATATATATATATATATATATATATATATAATATATATATATATATATATATATATATATATATATATATATATATATATAATAATATATATAATATATAAATATCTTATAAGTTTTAATTGAGCTTTCGGAAATGTTTATTTCATCTTCGGGATAATCTTGTAGGTTGTCATGGTTGTATATTCATAGATTACACAAGACAGTTGAAGAATGGTCCATTAATATAATAATTACAAAAAGAGCGATACTTTAATAAAACTTACTGTTATTAAAACAAATTAAAATCTTAACTAAAATCACCGAGAATGATCTTTAACCGGTGCACATGCTAAAAGCTGTCACTCTTTTTTTGTTTTTTGTTAATAACAATTTTAATTTTTATTGGCAAAAAAATCCTTAAAACGCCTTTCTTAGTTTTGTATTCCCCGTCGAATGAGCTATCACTCATATCTTTCGAAGTCTTTAACTATTTTTTGCAGGAAACACACTTCTTGACTAGACTAAAGGTATATGCTTAAAGGGTGTAACAGTATCCCAAAGCCGACTCAATATAGGCCTATTGGCAAGGTGCTAAGTGTATAGTGGGGACAGTTTAAACGATTACAGCACTCGATGTAGTCAAATTTTCGTTAAACCATGCTAGATTTAAATGTAAACAATTTAATTAAATATTGAAAATGGGGCATAGTAGTTGTTGTGTAGTGTTAAATGTAAGAATACTGGCAGGAATAGTAACTGCAAATTTTACATTTCCGGGACATAAAACAAGGGCTTACATGTCGTGGTTTACCCGGGTCAGATAATAAAAATGTCTTAGTGGAAAGCTTAGTTGATTTATAAATCGCCTGCAAATTAATAGAATTTCTTTGCTTTCTTTAGTACGATGTCTTAATTGCTAAATAGGTATCACGTTTGACCTGCAACACGAAGTGCTTTTAGTAGCCCTTGTCTTGCAAAACGCATTAAACAAAATGAACCAAGGCCAAAACACCGTGCTTTTATCACTCGATATTCAACGAGCTTTTGACTCCGTGTGGCACATTCGATTAATATACAAACTTTACTCTGTGCACAATTTCCCACTCCATTTAATAACTCTCCTCCACTCCTACATTTCACAACGCACCTTCCAAGTCCGAGCCGACAACTCCCTCTCTACCCCTAGGGCTATGCACGCCGGCGTCTAGCAGGGAACGGTGCTTAGCCCTAAATTATTTAACCTTTACCTTGCCAATATCCCTCACTACCCCTCCAAAAACTTGGCTCTGTTCGCCGACGACACACTAGTATACGCCAGCTCGTTTTCGGCGGCAGTAGCCAAGTCGCATATCCAATATCACCTTAATTCATTAATACCATTTTACGAAAAATGGGAGATCAAAATTAATGAGGACAATACGGACTGTATAGTACTTACTAAAAAATTTACGAAAAAAAAATACACATACCCTTAAAAATTAACAACATACCTATTATCCCATCCAAGAAAATCAAATACCTTGGAGTGGTAATTGGCGAGAGACTCAATTTTGTGTCTCACGTCAATTACACACTTCAAAAAGCTTTCCTCAGCCAGCATCTTTATATTCCCTGCTTTCTCCCAAATCTCCAATATCCCTCGAAAACAAACTAATCATTTATAATTCAATCATAAAACCCGTTATAACGTACACTGCGCCTGTGTGGTCGGGTGTCTCCGACACCCAAATACTAAGGTTGCAGCGTATGCCAAATAAAATCCTTAGAACCATATCCCGATCAAATAGATACATACGAATAGACACGCTACATGAAATAAAAAACACTCAGAAAATAAAAAATTACTTAAACGAACTCACAAACAAATTTTACCTGACAAAAACGCAAAACTCAGACCTTACACGTAACCTTACAAACACAACAATACATGAAAACATAAAACACAAACCACTTTACCACAGATTGCCATTATATCTAGAACAAAGACCACCATAAAGTATGTTCCGCTAAATATATAACGGGCTCTAAAACAAATAAAAACTTACTGACATAAACTAATGCTTAGACATTTAAACAATAAATTAAAACATAAAGCAGGTTTTTTCTTCCTATTTTTCCTGCAATACACACTAAAAAATGACAAACTAAATGACCAAACAACACATAAATAGGAGTTTTACCATTGAATTCGTAGATAGCTCTTTAAGCTGACGCGGAAAGAGCTTTAAAACCAAATTACGCACTTCAATATCTCCACGGGCTAACAGCAGCCCCCAGGTGGTAGATTTTCTACCGTCAGGCTACCCACACCAAGCAAGGGACAGCCCGAGCAGCCAGCGTGAAGAACATCGTATAGATTGTATATTAAAATTGTATAGATAATTGAAATGTAAATAATAATGGAAAATAAAAGAGTTTTGAAAAGCAAAAAAAACGAAGGTCCCGAGTACGATTCTACAAAACTCCAAGTTTTACTAAATTTTCCTTTAACTTGTAGCATTTTTTAAAAATAGGTTTATTATTTAAATAATTAGAAGTCTACTAATATTTTAATATTTAGAAGTTACGTATAATCTATTTCGTGTTCATATATTTAATTATTCTGAAAAGGCTTCTCTTAAAACATCTCGTAATAATATTTGTTTGGAGTTATTTGAGCAGCATACTGCCTTTTTACTTCCTGAGTGATTAATATTTCTTAAAGGTCTAAATGTATACATCTTATTTTTTAAATGTCCCCATAAAAATATAACGTAAAAAACTTTAAAACTGTTAATTTACTATTGATACTGCACTTCACTTTTACAGTGCTAAGCAGGTATGTATATTTATTTACGGAAAATAAATACATTTTATAAGTAATCTTGCAGCTCTCCCATAGCTTTAAAGCATGACTTTATGCAGCCGTCAGATGTCGTTGTCATCGCGCACCCTGCCAATACTTTATTATTGATTATCCATAGCGCTATCGATGGTTTCCGATCTTTATGGGTCCAGCGCCAATGTTTTTTCTCCTGCCCCCGGTAGAGTCTGTGATTCAAACAAACTTGTTTTTTATTAGTTTCTGGCGTCAATTTTATAAAATAAAAAAAGTATATTAGTATTTTATTAAAATTTAATGTACTGTGGATTAAATTTTTTCTTATTGGCTTTACGTAAAAAAAATAAATAAACACGTTAATCTATTTTAAATTATATATTCTTAAAGTAATTAAATTATTTTTTATATATGATTTGTATAGGTTTTGAGTTTTTTACAATAAAACAATGCCACTAATAACTAATATAGAAACCATGGAAAACTGTTTTAAACAGAATTAAACTTCATCTAAATTAGGCAAATAGCAACTTGCAGAACATATCAAAGTTATGTTGTATTAAATGTTAAATTTGCACAATGTGACACAGTTTTTAAATGAAGAAAATTTGGACATGTTGCAAATTTGTTAGTAATGTACGCAAAATGGATTTGAGGAGAAAATAGTATACAATGATACTCTAATTAATAGAAATAGGGACATAAAGCCTTTGTTTAGCCAAAAAGAAACAAAGAAAAAGAAAAACTAAAACAGGATATAATACTTTTTTGATATTACGTAATTAGCGGATACCCCCCTTACAAAACCTAATCAGAATTGACCAAGTTGATTCTGGTTAGTTCGGGTAGATCCCCGGTGTGTAAGGAATGCATATGTGTATTTTTATGAGGAGCAATTTAACTAGATCCTTTTTTTATCTTGGACAGTCCACGAAAACTGATGCCTAAGTACTAACATACCGTGGGTGTCTTATGTGTGGTAAGAGAAAGTTTGTTCACACGGGACTTAAATATTTGGAGATTGGGAGGAAAAAGAAAAACTTCTGCGGGCAGCAGGTCCCATAGTCTTGACACTTTAGGAATGAAGAAACGAACAAAGCGGAAAGTTCGGGGCCTTTCTAATTTAACTGTAAAAGAATGCATTAAAGTTGCACTACGCGTTGCTTTGTTGGGAGCTGCCAGAGAAGGAATTATATTGGCTAACTCCTGTGAGCAGAAGCCGTGACAATACCTATAGAAGAGCGACAGAACCCCTACAGCTCAACGTGGGCAAGAAGAAGAAGCCTTTCTGGGGTCAAGAATGCTAAGTGTTGTAGACGACGCCATTTTCCAGTCATGAGAACAATATTCTAAAAAGGATCTGATTTGGGATACATACAGAGTATACAAATTGGAAGAAGAGAAACACTTTCTGGTTCGAAAGAGGAATCCAATCTTTGTTGAAGCTGCCGAGGCTATGAATGTAATGTGCTTGTGCCAGTGGAGGTCATTCTCAAAAGTAACGTCGACAAGATTAAACGACTCTTTGTTTTGCAGAACTTGGCCGCTTATATGTAACGGATAAGCATTGGCATAACTGTGTTTTCGAGGCACTAAAATAAACAAAATTTTTGGCGCCTCAACCAAAGTTTGAGGTCTTTTTAAAAAGATATCTGCATTGACCTGCGCTTGTTTTCCAAATCAGAATTACATGGTGACTTAAGAAACTGAATACTAGAGTGGAGGGTACTATCGTCAGCAAAAACATGAATGAGATTAATTGTGGAAGAGAGAAGATCGTTAAGCTAGAAGAATGACCATCTAACTGATATACGTCGATTAGAAAGAAAACTGGACAGCGAAGAGCAAAGCTAAGGGAAAGGACCGTAAGGAGAAAGCTTTTATTTACGGTTTTTATGAAACCATGCTTCTTTACTGACTGAGGCAAGTGGCGCCGATAAAAGGTTAAACTTATGATTACAGAAAGATTGGATTCTTACCCATAATAATTGTTGCCGGTTATTTAGTAACTGAATTATTTGATTGGTGAATGGTTACCCGCAATTCTAAAGTAAAATGTGAGTTCAATGCATCAAAGCATTCTTTCTAAGTCACGAAGTCAGAGGACTTGTATATAAGAAAAAGTCAAAAAAATACTAACTTTAAACAAAATTATAGCATACTCTCACTGGAAGAAAACTTCCAAAGGTTTAAGCACTTTCTGGAATAAAAGGTCTGATTTGTGTCACTTGGTAATAAGCAGTTGTTCGAACTAAATCGGAAAATGATAAAGTGAAATGACTTTTTTAACAGAAATTTTTTACAAAAAAGTTAATTTGGAAAAGTTGGGTCTAGATTTAAATGATAAATTTTATTAAAGCACAAGAAGTATTGCTTAGGGAGTGTATGTGTGTTTTAATATTAAGTAAAATAATTATTACGAAAGAGAAAATATAGTCAAAATTCAAAATTCGGTGTATCTAGAGAACAAGCTGAAATGGCGTTTTGTTACTGGCCGCAAATATGGCGGACGCGTAACTTATACACAGATATGTAGAGTTATTTGTAGCAGGCCATTTTGGCGTCGGGGTAACTCTAAATCTCTTTTTATTACCATTGATTACAAAGAGTTATATACACTCCAACCAAAACTAACAACCCAACCATATGTAAATTTAAAGATGTTAAAGATAGCTTACATCAGAGCAGAACGCTCCTCGAACATTGAAATTTAAAAAACACAAGTTCGCGGATAATCGCATTTTACGACAATTTTATGTAAACGGGAATGTTTTAGAATATCCAAGAAAAATATTACATAATTACCACATGTAAATACTTTATTTTTAGTTATATTGTATAAGTTTTAAAGGTTAAATATAAATACGTATGTAATTAACGTATTTCGACAACAAAAATAAAATATTTTCTCAAGCTATAGTTTTTATTTAGGTACTAATTTGGACAGGAAAACAGAACATAATTCTTTAATTAAATTTTCATTATACCGGTAACCTGTTTGACGTGTAATATTCTTTTACGCCGAAATAGCTGGGGTCGAAACTTCCGATGACGACTTGGCTTGACGTCCAAATGGCGACGCCAAAGTGGCCTCGCCAAAACGGCGACACCGAAACTTCCCATCCCATGGTGGCCAAACTGCCAATTAATTTGCAAGTTTTAAGGACACTCATCTGTTTACTTTACAATAAATTATGCCTTAATTTATTTTGTTTCAATTTCATATCCTACCGCTATTTAAATTTGTCACGTTACCTCTAAAACTCCATTTCTTGCGTCAAAGGGCGAGCAAAGATAGTATAAGGAGTTTAACTAGTTCCTATATATAATAAACGTGCAAACAACAAAGTTTTCATAATCATAAGTTTATAATATTCCAAGTAGTTTAAACAATATCATATCACTTTACGAACGTTATACGTCCCCGCAGCTTTCTTGTAAAGTTATATATGACTTGAACTTTGATCTAATTCAAAGAGAACCACTTAACTAATCATAACCTTGCCTGCAGTAATAACAAACAAGGTTTATGTACTAAATACAGTGTAGGAGAAAGAACTTAGATAGTTTTATTAGGTGTAAAGTTTTCCTAAAACAAAATATGATATTTTTTAAAAAGCAAAAGAACTTCAGTTGGCCACATACGCGAAACAAAAGGAAGAATTATTAAAAATATATATATTTTTTTAAATTTTGTATCAGTATGCCACTTTATACACTAAATATTACAGGCTTGACAAATAGTTTTTGTTTGTGTCGTGATTTTAGAAGACGGTACACTTTTAACAAAGGCTTTCTATATCGAATAATATTATACTCCTTGTCCTTTCAACCTTTCTAATTATTATTACACCCGACGGTGATAAACCAATTGAACCTTTGACCACAACCTACAATGTACAGAAATAAGAAGCAATAAAGTATATATTTTTTTAAATACAAGACATTTAATTAACGCCTAACACACTTAATAAAACTTAACATTAAAAATATTCCTAAAGGCCCATTAAGATTTTTCATATTAACTAAGAACATAATATTTCTATAGATTTCACACTTACCTAGATTTATGCAATATAACCAGTTATTTGTTTTTTTTTTTGTTTTTATATAAACTCTTTAAAAAATAAAGGTCTTAGTAATTTTCCCATTTATTTAATTATTTACAATCGTAACAAAATCCGGGGTTACAAAGTGTAAGAGGAAGAAACCATAAAACATATAATGTACTAGTATAGAGACGCATCATATCCATATGAAAGATGTCACAACCACATATAATATTATTGTCATATATAGACGTAACATTGGTTGAAGTATTTATTCAGTTGCTTGTACAATGTTATTTTAAAAAGTAAAAGGATTTTTAGATTTGTGTACTTGCAGAAAGAAAAGTTCTGGTATCAAACTTATTTCATCTATTTTTATGCAGAGAAGGGCAAAATCCTTATCCCCCCTTTCCACTTTAGTTTTAGCTACATGAAATTGCTTTATAGGGACGTTCTGCTTTACTTCAGGCAATACATATCTCATGTTTTAATATTTCAGTCAGTTTTTTATTAAATATCAGCTATCACAGAAAGTTACGCAGTATTTCTCATATTTTTCATGTTTCTTTCTTTTTCCGATGTTTTGTATGCTTTTCATAGGCGTAATTAATGTTTCAACACCCTTTAAAAATATTTTCTTTCTATCCTTTATGAAGAAATTTATTTCAGTACGCTGTCATAGATTCTTTTCATCTAAGACATATGAAAATAGTGTGTTTTACGTCATCATCTTTATGGCAGTATGGGCATGCATAAGAATCTAATAGCCTACGCTTATATAGATACCTTCCGAAACAACCATGACCCGCGACTACTAAATATTTGGTGTCAGTCGATATCTCCAAAGGCCATTTTGCCTTTTCTCTTGCCAGTTGTGTAATTAATTCTCCCTAGCTGTGTTTTATCTACACACATAAATCTTTCTTTTTTTTTAGGATTTGCAGTTTAATGGGTGGACTCCCGCAACTTCGATCGCTTCTGGGAATAATCCTGTAAGCACTCCATATCCTAATAGACAGTGTGAGCAGAATCAATATTTTCTTATTCAGGGTAACTCTATACCATGCTGGTACACAGAGAAATATCTGGGAATGAACCACACTTAAAAGTATTCGTCTCTTTGACACTTTAGGTCCTCCCATAATAGGCATACGTTTAGATAGTGCTGAAACTGTCTTTTTACCCTCAACTACTATTTCATTAAGGTGCTCAGCAAAAGTCAACTTGGTATTTGGCCAAACTTCGAGATTATATACTTCAAAGGAGCAATTACTAATACAGTTTACCTTTAACATTTAGGAGGTAGATCGGTCTATAGGTAAGGGGTTATCTGGGGGTTTGTTTCCCTTACGCAATAGCATCAGTTTTCCTTCCTTCCATTTGGGTAAAAAGCTTGCTTGGCTCGTCCTTTCACTGTATATTAATAATACCTTTAATTTTTCTAATGCTGCTAACTTTTTAACTTCTGGCGGTATGTTGGCTTGCTTGTCTATAACCGAAAAAGTATCCATCATATATTAAAAAAAAATCAAATCGTTCGTAAAAATTAAACCTTTTCTATCATAGACAGACATACAGGCAGTAGACAAGTATGTATTTGAAGCACTATAAAAACTGATACAATGGTCCTCTTATTATATCTTAACACCAAAAAGCATACTTGGCTGAAAGGTAACGAGGCTTAATCTTTCCCTTAATTTTAAAATTCGATTTTTTTTGCAAAAAAATTTTTAAGACATCCTAAAATTTTATAATTTTTTTATTTAATACAAGAGAAATGGAAATATTAAAAATCTAGATTATTTAATCGGGTCTATAAATTTGCTAGATCTTCGAAAAATGATTCTTCACAAAAATTTACAAAATATTTTTGGGACACTTTTGAATTTTAACAGAGATATATTATATATTAAAGGAGCAATTGCTAAAAATACTATAATTTCGCTAGGACATTCTACCTGCCAGATGACCAAGAACGCGATGTGATACAGCAGCCATATGACCTTTGCTGAGTATTGTGGGGTAGATATTAATACTTAAACATTTTTATCGTCTTTTTTTTATAATTGAAAAATGATGTAGTAGTTTTTATTTTTCTTTTTATACTTTAAATAATACATAAATAAAAGATTTTTTTATGTATCCTCGAGTAGCTAATTTAATTAATTTTGTTTTAATTTCCACTTCAGCTTGAATCGCAACGTTTTTCAGCTGCGACAGCGACTCTCTTGCATTGCAACTTAACCATACTGCAGTTTACTCGCACTTATGTATTACGTCCTTGATCACCAGGCAGGTAAAATATCCTAGCAAAGTGATATGTCTCTTTGACAATAGTTTCTTTTTTATGATAAATCCCAAAATGCCTTAATTTTTTTTTATCTTTTTGCACAATCATTTTTCAAAGGTCTGGTAACTTTTTATACCAAATTATATAATATAGCTCTTTTATATTTTAATTTTCTTTATATTTTGATTTTCTTTATACTAAATTTAAAATTAAAAATTCGGGTCTGCTTGTTTATTATAAAAAACTATTGTACAAGTTTTCCTAGTGCCTCAAATACTTACTCTAAAATGTTTACCAGCTTTCCTACCATTAGTGACTAAAACAAAAAAAATATATTTAAGATTGGATCCCTATGTGACTCATAAAGTAGTACGGTTCTGATGAGAAACCCTTCACAACTCTTTGTGTACGATTACTAAAAAATAATTTCACAAATTTAACAAATCTTGGATAGAAACAAGATTCACATGATAATTTATTAACGTATATCATACTTGGTCACAGGCCTTAGCAAAGTTTAAATAGATTACTTCAAGCTGAAATCTGCCTAACTTTTCTAATTAAATAACTCGGGAAATATTCGCTTAAAATAAATATATTAAACCCTCTTACTTTAAGATCTTGCCAGTTATATTAAAAAAAATATTCTTTTTACATTAAACAATTGTATATAATACCTGCAAATTTCTAAAATTATTTTTTCAATTGAAAATTTTTCCTTTACCCCACTGTATATAAATCCACCAATGTAAAATATATCATTCCTATTACTTTACCTACCCACCTAGCCTTGTAAAGTTATGCCTAGTTTAAACTTTGATCCAATTCGAAGAGACAGATAATATAAAATATACCTACTTTGACAAACGTTTTTACTTGCGAAATTTTATCTCGAAGGTTATTCAGCATGACTGTTTTAAGAACATGAGGATACAATATTTCTTTGGGATATTATCTTTAGTTAGTACAAAAAAAAAAGATTTTAGACAAATTTTAAAATAATAAAAAAAATTAATATCTAAATGTACAGGTGTACAGGTGTAACCATGTTTGTTTTCCCTAAGATTAAAAAATTGTTTGATGAATAAAATTTGTTTAAAGATTTAAAAATACTTTTTTTTACAAACGCCAGTAAAATTTCCATTTTTAATGCGTGCTGTTAGTGTCTAAAATGCCATTTTATGACACTGCTGTAAAAAGAAATTCCTTTTTTAGCTCTTGTGCTAAAGGTGATTTATTTTTAACACGGATAAGAAGTTACATAAACGTAAAACTTAGATCAAAATAAATTATTTATTCAATTAAAAGTACCATTACTAAAAATACAATCAGATTAAAAAACTTTATAGCCAATCTCATTGGTGGTTGTTACCCAATTTACTTTGGTAATGTCATCGACCAAAGTTTTGGACAAAATTTGATCAGCAATTTTCTTTTTCTCTTGTAGCGAGTCTTCTATATAACCCTTTGCTATTGTACTGGACATCGTATTTTCACATCTCTCTACTAAGAGGAGGCCAACAAGTTTTAAAATATATCGTTAATATAGATTACTTTAAAGTAAAAATTTTGTATTCCTTTTCTTAGGAGTCAAGGGAAAATTTACTTTTTTAGTAAATAACATAAAATAATTCAAATAATTTTGTAATATATTTGGTAAGTTATAGTTTATTTATATTTCTTTTAATTAAAATTTTCCAGCAGCAGTACAAAAATAATTTGTATTTTAGAATATTGCTTTTATTATGAATATTTTAAAAAACTAATTTAAATTTTATAAATATAATCTTGTTTAAAACCTCTGCTCGTGAAAGCAATTAGGATTGAATAAATTAAGTGATTTTATAATTTCTAATTCGTTTTACCCGTATAAAGAAATACATTTGTTTTGATAACATTACCTAGACGTTAATGAAGTTAGGTCAAAGAGAGTAGTTGTTGTTATGCATAGTTATGCGTTGTCTAAAAGGCACTGTAAAATGCAATATCTGCATGTTTGCAATGGGTTAAACCCACCCATTTTTAGTAAATCACTTACAATATAGTGCAAAAAGTAGGTAAGTCAACTTTTTCATAAATCGCTAATAAAAATATAGTACCTCAAATGTGTTCTAGATGATTTTGCTCTATAAACATTTAAATATATTAAGAGGGGTACCATCCTAGATGGTGTAGCAAAACACCTACAGTCTTCAGTTACATACTATTTTAAAAGCAAACAATTTAGAAAAAAAAACACTAATAAAAGCCCCAGTACACGTTATATATATTTACGGCATTTTATAGCCTTTAACACTATATTCTTAATAAGATTGATTTAAAACCTTATCCTAAAAATTTGGAGAAATACTCGGGATGCTGTTAGAAGCACAAAAAGTGTTTTAAAATAAATTAAGTATTGTCTAAAATGTTAAAAGAATATTTTTGTGTGTCTTAGAACACGTACCCAAGTACCTTCAGCTTATTAAGAAAAATACAGTTCGAAATTCTTAATAAATGTCTATTTTAAGCATTGTATCACATAGAAAAAGCTTTCGTTTTGTTTTAATAAAAAAAACCTTTAATGGGTCTCTAAAGTGACCTTAAATATATTCATCAGAAATTCAAACCCTTCAGTTTACTTTGAAAAATACTTTCTAATTTCGAAGAAAGATATAGTTGCTTTGAAAAGATTCTACCCTTCCTTATTCATAAGGCCCTATTAGATTAGTCTTATCCTTACCTCTAAAGCTCATAAACTCCCTGCCACTATTAGGGCTGGATATCTGAAAATCGCCCGTGTATACCCAACCCACTAAGATGCTTTAAATGTTAAAAGTTTGGTTATACACCTGAGAGATGCACTGAGAACTCCATCTGTCCCAGATGTGGCTCGCCAACACATGATGAATATCCATGCGACTCCCCGCCGCAATGTACAAACTGCTCTGAACAACACTTTCCCAGACATAAAGGATAAAACGCATATAAATGACGTATATAAATAATCAAAGTAACAGAAAAACTCTACTACTTTAATGCTAAAAGAAAATATATTGCTCAAAATCCCACTTTTTTAACCTCTTTGGCAAAAAAGCCTTCTTCCAACCCACTAGCCGCTGATTATTCAAACCCTACTCTTCTACAAAAAACCCGGAGAGCTTTCCCCCTCCCAACAAGGGATCTCTTCTCTTTAACACTCCACCCCATCTCTTCCTCAATAATCCCTTCCTTTACTCCTTCTTCTCCTCCTCCCTCTCTATCTAAATCTTCTGTTTTTGCACGTTCTAATTCCCCACTTAACCGCCTACCATGATTCGAATCCTACAGCGCCCTTCTTATCTTCCAGCACTTCCAGCACTTTTCCACGAAAAAAATCGTCTTGACCCTATACCCTTTTCCTTCCCATGTAAGAAAATAAAAACAGACCCTCCGACAGTTATCGAGTGGAACGTGAATAAAGCCAGATCTTATCTCTTTGAGCTCCACTTACTCATAAATACATTTAAACCTCTTTTCTTATTTTTACAAGAGACAAACTATAAACCAGAATATCCCAATTGTTTCTCTTTTTAAAGATTGTGCTGTCTCTGTTTAAATTGCAAACAAAAAAGTATTCCTATGCAATCTTTATATCCCTCCCTCCCGCCCTCCATATCCCCGACTCAGGCCGACTTCTCTAATATTATTTCTCAACTTTCTCCTCCCACTATTTTATGGGTGACTTAAACGCCCACAACACCTTAAAGGGATCCTCCCACACGGACTCTGGGGGAAAAATTGTCGCCGAAACAGTCACCGCACATAACTTGGTACTGTTAAATTATAACTCTCCCACCTACTTCTCCCTCTCATAAGGCATTTTCTCTAACCTGGATCTATGCATATGTAGTTCCAACCTACTGTCTAACCTTCAGTAGGGCGTTCTGGATGTTAACCATGAAAGTTTACATATTAAATATATTTTTAAAA
Source organism: Listronotus oregonensis (assembly GCA_019359885.1). NCBI lineage: Eukaryota > Metazoa > Arthropoda > Insecta > Coleoptera > Curculionidae > Listronotus > Listronotus oregonensis. The sequence goes on from JAHBCN010005169.1 coordinate 50,250, forward strand.
AAGCTAACTGGGATCTCTACCAATCATTATTTTTTGCTTCCTTACTATTCTCCGATATGGACCTATCTGTCTTAAACCCCGTAACAGCCATATTTAACTCGGTCGAAATCAGTAAAAAAGCCATAAACAAACTCAAAAACTTTACAACCAAACCTTATTGAATATAAAAGACTGAGAGTCTTTGCCAGAAAAACCATCCGCCAAGCCAGAACCAACTGCTGAAACTCTTGTCTAGGGGGTTAGAATTATGGGTGGGAAACCTAGGGAAGTAGGTAGGTCCATAATAAGATTGCTGAGCAGGTTACTGATTGCGAAGGTTTTGAATGCTTAGTGTGTTAGTTTTTGTAGAACCTAGCCAGTTCTTATCGTAAACATTAAAATCCCTAAGGACAATTTTCTTGGCCAATGGAAACTGAGAAATAATAGTATCAATCTTAATTAAAAAGAAGTGAAATAACTCGGTGTAAAAATTGTTAGATGGGGACCGGTATATACAGCAAATGAATTTGGTAAAAGATCTAAAGGTTAGTTAAAGCCAAAGAATATGGGGGGCTTAAACCATTTAAAATAAGGATCAACGGAGTTAAGCCCACATATATTTGTAAATGATATCAAACTTTTCGCCTTAAATACACCCCTTACCCGGAGATCTAACTGAAGAGGTATTTTTCCTCCGAAATACTTTACAAAAGAAAGAAAAGAGTTGAAAGAAGAAAAACTGACGTACCCACTCAGAACTCAAAACGTCCAATAAGACTTTACAAGTCATTTAAAGGGCAAGTGGGGTTGTACTGCCTCAGGCAAGGAAATGCTTTTCTGCCACCTGTAAACTTTTTCTTATTTATTTAAACACTTGTTTTACGTTCATATACATAATACATTTTTAAACCTGACCATTCGTGTAATCCGTGATATTATTTTTAGAACTTCATTTGGATTATCCACCGATAAAATTGCACAGTACAAGTTATAATTTTTTTTTCAATTACTGTTTAAGAGTTTAACTATCCCTATTTTTAAAATTTGGTATTCTGGGTGTTTTCCCTTCCAAGGTACAATATTTTACCTTTTTTGTGTTGCAGTAGGATCGCCATGTAATAAGCAAATTTATCTTTTAACTATAATATCCGAAAAGTTGCTTACGTCATAAGCGTAGGTTAATAACATTTTCTAGCACACGGTATGTACCTTAAGTATCACTTAAATAATTTTATTGTCACTGGATTACTTAAATATATTTAATAACGAGACTAAATATCATCGTCAAAGAGATGACACTCCCTCTACAAGCTTGGCATCATGCCACGCATTTGTTTTTGTGTAATAAATTGTTATTTAATGCACATTTTTCCTCAAAAAAAATTTCTACCTGATAGCGATAGTGTTTTAATTATGCTTTAAAAACATTTAAGACAAAAAAATAATATAGTAATAACAACAAAAGTAAAACAGTTAATTAGGAAAAAAATATTTAACTATGACGTTTGTTTAAAGTTAATTATTAAGGAAAATTTAAAAAATATTATCAACAAAATCGGGAAAATAAGACTTGCTTTAAAAAGTAATTTAAAATTGTCAAAAATTTTAAAATTTCAAATTTTTTTAATTTAATTTTTAACAAATTTTACAAAATATTTGTTTGTTTTAATTTTTTAATTTTTAAGTTAATTTTATTAAAAATTAATTTTATATTATTTTTATACTAGTTTTATACACTTTTTTTAATGATACGTATTGAAAATAAAGAAAAAAAAACATTACGTAGAACCCTATGACGAATTATATGGTTGCATAGACAGTTATCTATTTCCATATTCTTGTTTTTCCTTAGTGATTCTAATTTTTAATTTTTTTATGGGACACACTATTTTTTTCGTATAATTTCCTAGAAAATAAGCCTTTAAGTAAAATGATATACTTTCTAGTAGATACAAACTAATTAAGAATTTTTTTTAAAGATTTTAAATATTACTAATATCGATTTTTTTTAATCAGGTAACATACAAAAATACGACATTACTACCATTAAATAAAAAAATAATTTTGAATTTAATTACAAAAAAATATTTTGTTTTATGAAACTTGATTAAAACAAAATTATTTATGTACAGGATGTCCCAAATTCGAGTCTTATTATTGGGATATCGGAAACTTAAAAAGATACTAGGTCGGTTAAATGGAGGCAAAGTTGCGCAATTTGAGGCCGATTAAAATACCACCTTGAAAATTTAACAATTTTAAATACTTTTCAATATTTTTGGAAAAATCCGAATATTCTCGATTTCATTTAATTTTTTATGACTGTAATTTAATGGATATAGCTAAATAAATTTTACATTTCTATTGCTTTCTTTTGTGTTTTACAAGATAGTGTTATTAGATTGAGACACCGACGTTTCACCTTTGAGATACCATCATCAACTTTGTTTTTTTAAATACGACCCTGAATTTTTGTATTATAGAATTTAAAAGCTTTTTAAGTCCCAAAACCAATGACGTATTACACTTTTTCGAAAAATTGATATAAATGGCAGTTTCTGGTAAGATCTTTCTAGGAAATCATTATATCTTTTTTTTTTGAATGAGTGGAATACATTATTGAATTTGAGATCTTAAAAGCTCTTAAAATCCGCAATAAAAAATTCGGAGCCGTATTTCAAAAAAACAAAATTGATAATGGCAGCTCAATGACCAAACGTCGGTGTGTAACTCAAATATCACCGTCTTGTAGAACAGAGAAAAAAGTTATAAAAATGTTTAACCTATTTTGTCATATCTATTTAAATAGAGTCTTAAAAAATAAAAATAAAATCGCGAATATTCGATTTTTTCCAAAAGTCTTCGTGAGTATTCGAAATTTTTAAACTTTTAAGGTGGCATTTTGATCAGCATAAAATTGCGCAACTTTGCATCCATTTAACCGACCTTGTATCTCTTTATGTTTCCAAGATCCCAATAGTGGGGCTCAAATTTGGGACTCCCTGTATATTGCAGATTCAGAGAAAATGAATTAAACAAAACTTAATCTAGTATAAATTATCAATAAAATGCTTTTCTTAAATTTTATTATATAATAAAATGAGCCAAAAAATATAGGGTTTTTATTTAAATAATAAAAATCAGACATTTTCGGTTATTCTAGATGTAGATACTTAAAAACAAGTAAACACATCAAATAATGAAAACTAACTTTGTATAGACATTAATCAAATTTTAATCTCCTGTTTCTAAAAATTAAAAAAAAAGAAATAAGCAAGCTTTGAAAATATTGTATAAAATAAAATATCTTCCTACTAAGCTGGTATAACATATTTTTTCACCCCTTTGTGTGCATATAAAAATATATGCCTTTTTTGGTTTATTCTGCTGGTATAGTTAGTATTCGTTGAGTGTAATTTTATCCTTTAGGATTTTTATATGTTCTTTTTATTGGTACTTGGTTCTTTTTATTGGTATTATGCTTATTTAAAGTACGCCTGAGCGTGTTTAAATCCAACTTTTAAACACGCGCCTGTTTTAAAGGTTACCAGATACAATCAACAACACGAGAAATGTGAAGTCTAATATGACATTGCCCACCTTTAACCTCGAATTTTGGCACATGTCAGGCATTTTAAAGAAAAAAATTGATTGATCTGACATGAGTACTCTATAACATGAAATAAAATATTACTATAACAAATGTTTTAAAAGCTTTTTAAAAAAAGCGTAAAGTATTCGTGGATAATGGTCTTTAAAAAACTTGCTCTATTTCGAGAACTCCGGCTACGCCGTCGTGCTTGAAAAATCGCACGTGCTTTATATACCTGAATGTCCGACTGGTATATTATTTAACAAATAATAATATTATGTCAAAGTCAGTTAAATAGGAAATATTACCCTGGGGCGTTATTAAAAAAAAAACGCCCTCGGGCCTACAAATTTACCAATAAATAAACAATAAATTATCTTCATTTAAGCATTTATTACGAAAATACCAACATACTTACACAATATACCTATTATAATAAAAATTATTTTTTAAAGTAAAACGTTTTTCAAACTGACCGGAAAATTCCACATTTCCATACCCCACCGCAGTTGCTGTGCTACTTGAAGTAATACTTTTCCCAACTACAAGGGAAGCATTAGCCAATTCACTATCATCCACGTACCCTCGTGCTACCGAAGAACAGCCTCCTAACCTCATTAAGCTCTCGGAACTACCTCCCGCATCAGAATGAATTGTTGCCGCTGTACGTCCTTAAACAATGACCTGTGTACGCCTTAGCATCAGGTAAACCCAAATATGTAGCAATCTTAAAGGGTATATTTCCAAATGTATTTTTACCCATAGGCTGCACAGTAAATCGTTTATCACGATAGCACAAAAAACCTATCAATAGGTGCACTTTTAGGTCGCAAAGACACATAGTCCCGAATTAACTTTGTTGCGCACATTTCACTGTCATCAATAACCAAAACGCTCCCTGCTTGCCCATTTTTACTTTGTAGAATGTCAATAAATATATGCTGACTCATATCACGCACATCGAAAAACTTTATTTTCACAAGCTCGTCTCTTCTACAAGCTCCGAATAAACCTATCACTAATGCAAATTTATCTGCCAAATATTTTTCAGTCTGCGCTTCTTTCAAAAAAGTTATAACTTGTTCGCGAGTCAGAACCTTCGACTTTTTAGGCTGATAATTTCTCCCAAGTTGCTTTAGGAACTGTTGCAGAGAAATCAACTTTTCATTACTTCTTATCAAAATGGTTTCGTCCACACGGTCCACGCAGTGTTTCGTCAGCCAGGCCTCAAAATGGAAATATTCTTTCTCGTAAATCCGCCTAGTTTTTTCTGGCACAAGCGCATGCTTAGCTTTAGCAGCTTTCACTAAAATATCTTGGGAGAGATGGGTACTTTCCACTACATCGGACTTTTTTATGCCGTATAAAGAATATTTAGTCGGACATTAAACGTTGAAGGCACCACGGGTATTAATGATAATAACGCTTTCGGTCAACGTAATACACCATCAACTTCAAGCGTTATTATCCTTATAATACCCCTGATACCTTAGTAACGATAATATTCACTTATACTTTAATATACTATTTGTGAAAAATACGCCATGTGTCATATTTTTTTTTATATTGCTTGAATAGGCCACGAAGGATTGCTAAATAATATATTGTAAATATCTTCAATAAAAAAACTGTTAAGAGAATGACGATTTTAAAGGGTTTATTTTATTTTTACTTTTTTATTTCGCCACAAATTGAAAATACGTTTATGGAATAAAAAAAATATATTTTTGTAAAGCTATTTGAATAATTTATAGTTTTTGACGTTAACAAGGTCCTGGATAATAATAAAAAATGTTTTCAAAATTAAGTTTTATATCTGTGTGTATATGTCACTTTAAGTGTAGTTGTTACGTGGTGACAATTATAGGAAAAATGTAAGAGGTATTTTTTGGCAGGTCAAATGCAAAAAAAAAACGTTTTAAAATAAAGCGCTTGAAAATTAAGGGTACTACAAATTATTGATAATTTATGTACAATTTGTCTTAGCATTAAATATCAATACTTGGTTATGCATAAAAAAGTGGGTAAAAAAACTGAAATATAAGAACGATCATGTACGTCGCGCCTTTTGTCAACTACTATAAAGTTATTATTTGTTTTCGCCCCAAAAAGCTCATCTTTTGTTAAAGTTTTAAGCAATACTTAAAAAGCAAAAAGAATATAAAGAATTATAAAAAAAACTTTTAAGACCCTGCATTATTATTATGAATTCTGGATAATACAAATTTGGATAAATTTCAATATTTTTATAGTGCAATGCCAGAATTAAGATACGTATTATTAAAACTACATAGTATATAATATTAATACTTTCAAGTTGACCTTTTTTTAATCAGGTAAAAGCATTAAAACCACTTCTTTGTACTATGCAACAAATCTAGGTTTATTTAGTTTAAGATCTATTGGTTTTATTTACATCTTCTCAGGTCAAAAAACTTCTATAAGTTTGACAACCTAGCATGGACCTCAGCTAGTAAGTGAGTTGCGTACCTAAATATAAAGTGGGATTAAATACAAAAAGAAAAAGGGTATTTGGAGCTTAATTTGTTTTGATATATACGTAAAAACTGTAGTGGATTTTATCTGGTATCCTCTTTTAACCATACAGTTTAAGCTTAGAAATGTCATTTTTTTTTGGTTAACTATGACTAACTTTAATAAAAGCTTGTTAGCCTTAATTTAAAACATCTTTACATCATTATATATTTTCTGATAGAAAAAAGGCTTAAAAGATTTAAATACACATTTACAAACCTTTTTACTTGTATCTTGGTTAAAGAACATCTACCTAATCGTCTTAATTTGTGAAAAGTAAAAGACTAATAACACAGCAAAAAGGTAATACTATACGACGACTCTTAAATGGACTTACGTTTGAGATGGTAGATATACCTGTAAAAAAGTTAATACAAAAAAACCTACACTTTTTGTGACGCCTGTAAACTTATTTTTAATTAGTATGCAAATGTCCAATTGATATAAGGACGTTAGTCAAAACTTCAGCTTAAAATAAAGTTATAGCTATTCATGCATCGTAAGGTATTGTTTAACCAAATATTTCTAGTCTTTTGTTTATCTGATTATTAAAGTACTTGTTTATTAAAATTTTAATTAAAAAAATATAATATTTTTTATTTTAAAAACATTTTTAGTTAGTTAAATGAAAAAGCATAATAATAACAATAATAACTTATAACTTGCAAACTATGTAGTTTTCTTTAAATAAATATCTATTAAGTCTTCCTTTAAATGCTAAAAAAGGCTTAAATTTATACTATCCTGCAAGGTCTAATTTCTGTAAACATATATTTGTTTTATTATAAGGTTACATTAAAACGGTTTATATAACATCTAAGTCCTAGATCTAGTGGGTTTTTTAAATGATGTTTAAGAACCATCATTAGATTTTAGGGCACCTTAGAGGACGTGGTACCATTACCACTACAAAAAAAATACCACCCTTGAACGATGTAGTATATTTAGGCAAATACCTAATACCACAACTATAAGTGCTTGTTTTTAAAACTTTAACCTTTTACCAAAATTGCAAAAACTTAGGTACCGAACAGTAGTGATGAGCAAAGCAAGACCAAGACCAAGACCGGGCTAATCTTGGTCTTAGTCTTGCAAGCCTGGTCTTGGTCTTGGTCTTGCAAGCCAAAGGAAGGTCTTGTTCTTGGTCTTGGTCTTACCCCCGGTCTTGGTCTTTGGGCTTGGTCTTGCTCAAGAGTCTTGCTGGTGTTTGGTATATAAAAAGTAAAATTTTTTAAAAAATTTTTTT
>JAHBCN010005170.1:0-57469 GCA_019359885.1 Listronotus oregonensis
TTACTGCACCCAAAATTTCCGGAAACAAATTCAAATGGGAGTGCAAAAAATGTATTTTTAGAGACATGCTACACCTTAGTAATTCATAGGTTTTTAACAGTTTATCTATGAGGCTTTTATGGTCTTCATCTTTCTTGTTGCCCAGAAAATCTTTCACTACACGTATAAAATACTTCCAAGCTGCCAATTCCTTTTCATTTAATTGTTCTTGAAAACGGAGATCATCTAGGAGCTGCCTTGTCTGAGGTCCAATAAATATGCCTTCTTTTAATTTTGCATCACTTAGTTGAGGAAATATTTCTCTTAGGTGCTGGAAACCACTACATTCTTTGTTCAGGGCTTTGACAAAGTTTTTTATTGGTCCAAAGTTAATATAAAGAGGAGCACCTTTTTTGAGCTAACAAGGGCGGCATATTTAATATTTGAAGTACTTACTAGGTTATGGTTTTGAGATTGCACCCGAAAAGTCAGTTTTTTGTACTTTTACGCGGCATAATACTCAAATAATGGATAACATAACGTTACAAAATTTAGAAATACCAGCAAAAACAGAAGTTAAATACTTGGGCATAACATTAGATAAAACCTGGAAACAACATATAGGTCAAATTGTTACTAGATGCGAAAAAGGTATAAATTTTCTGCGCTCTGTTTCGAGAACTTGGTGGGGTTGTGATGTTCAAACAGCCTTAGTTTTTTTATAAATCCTATATCAGATCAGTTATTGATTACGGAAGTATACTTTACAGCTCTGCTTCTAAAACCAATTTGCAGACGGTAGATCGGGTGCAATATAAAGCTCTCAGAATCTGCTTGGGAGCAATGCGTCCTCACCAGTGGAGTTGAGGCTTTAGAACCCCCCTTATGCTTAAGGAGGGAAACCCTATGTGCAAAATTTTTGTTAAAACAAAAGTTTTTTAATACAGAGTTACTAAGTAATATATCCAAATTAAATATGTACGATCTGACAAACAAATATTCATTCATTCAATAAAAATTCACCTCTATTGTGCGAGGCATTTAGAAATCACAATCAAATCCTAAATAATATTACACCTTTTTGTGCATTTGATTATGAATATTTCAGTGCTATGCAAGAAATTAATATAATATTTCCACCGTTTACTGATAACAAAACACTAAATATAAATATCCTAAAAGATCAGCTTATTTATTTTGATAAATCCCTGGTTATATATACAGATGCTTCTAAAACAACAGAAGGTAATGGGGCAGCAATTTATGCTCCTCAGCTAAACAGTCAATTTAAATTTCAAATAGAAAAATCATATAGTATCTTTACCTGTGAAGCCATAGCCATATCCGAAGCTCTTAATTATATATTACAAAATAATAACCAATATCAACAATTTATTATTTTAGCTGATTCTATGTCGGTTCTAAAGGCATTAGGTAACCCGAAATGTTGGAAATATAAGATCAATCCAATACTATGCAACATTAAGAAATTAATACATAAAATTATATTACGTAATAAACAAATTTCCTTTATATGGGTTAAAGCTCACACCGGAATAACCGGAAATGAAATGGTAGATTCTTTAGCCAAGGACAGTGTCCTTAATGGGCTACCTACCAATTATACCTTAAGCCTTAGTGATGCATGCAACACTCTAAAACTAGTTATGATTAAAAAGTGGAATTCCAGATGGAAATATTTTTGTAAAAATACCCCTACACGATACTCACTGCTTACGGATAGTATCCCAGCCAAATTATGGCACAAGGAGTTAAAAGTCTCGAGACAGCTAGTAACTACCATTGTACGCATGAAATTAGGACATGCTTGTTTTCCTGCACATTTATACAAAATCCACATATTACCTTCCGACAAGTGTGATGAGTGTCAAGTCAAATGTAATCTGGACCATATATTTTCTGAATGTAAAAAATTCAGGTTTAACATTGATAACTTGTTTAGAACATTACTTACTGAATGTAAAGTGGAATGTCCTTTTAATTTATTGCACCTTTTATCTCTACAAAAGATAAAAGTATACAACGTACTTTTAACTTACTTAAAGAAAATTAATTTAAAATTATAAAAGTTATCATTCCTTATCCCAAATTTCCTTTGGTTCAGCGGTCTAAACCATGTATATCTTTATTTTAAAAGTCGCCCTGACAGACCCCAGTGGCGTGAAGTCTGTATCCTTGTCTTTATGTGTTAACAGCCTCCACTTACCTTACATATATGTTTAAATTCAAAATTAAATTAGCCATTTTTGAAAAACACGATTGGATGGATATAAAACATTTTAATGATATTATATATAGTTCTTTTTCTTCTCTTTTTATAGTATATATATTTTTATTTTGCTATTATATAAGTGTAAATAGTTAATAAACTAACACATTGTGACTGGCTAAATGGCAGAATAGCCTCAGGCCAAAAAAAAAGTACTAGGTTTAAAAGAAGTTTTATGAGGCCAGCATCCCAGGTTTCTTGTTTCCATCGTCCCGATGTCTTGATCGTCGCTTACTGCACCCAAAATTTCCGGGAACAAATTTAAATGGGAGTCCAAAAAATGTATTTTTAGAGACATGCGACACCCTAGTAATTCATAGGTTTTCAACAGTTTATCTATGAGGCTTTTATGGTCTTCATCTTTCTTGTTGCCCAGAAATTCTTTCACTACACGTATAAAATACTTCCAAGTTACCAATTCCTTTTTATTTAATTGTTCTTGAAGACGGAGATCATCTAGGAGCTGCCTTATCTGAGCTCCAAAAAATTGCCTTTTTTAATTTTGCATTACTTAGTTGAGAAAATATTTCTCTTAGGTGCTGAAAACCACTACCTTCTTTGTTCATGGCTTTGACAAAGTTTTTCATTAGTCCAAGCTTAATATGGAGAGGTGGTGGCAGCACCTTTTTTGAGCTAACAAGGGCGGCATATTTAATATTTCAAGTACCAAGTTTAAAAGAAGTTCTGAGGCCAATCCTTTTAACTGTAGTGTTTTTTTGTTGCCCTATTGTCCCACAGACACAAAAAACAGCAATACTTTGTTAACCCCCTTGAAGTTCTAGCAAGATACCTATGACCTTTAAATCTTCACAGATATCCCGCTGATACTGTTCATATTTAATACGATTTAATATGGTTGCTAAGTTGTCATAGGTTTCTTTTATTATCACTGAATGGGCTAAAGAAATAGATGGTTTTTTTGTTTCCATTATGAAGCAGGACTGCTTTTAGGCTGTATTTCGACGAATCTATAAATAAACGCCACTCGCTAGGACCATGTTCGATATTAAGCTCATTTAATAAACTATCAATATCACGACAGACACATAGCAACCCTTCCATTTTAAATAAACACTTGATAATATAACATTTCGTTTTCGGTAAAGTAAAACACTTGCTTTTTTATCTAACAAGTTCCACTGTTAAACTCTGGAACCAAGAAGTTCCCATTTTTGTTTTGACAGTCCTAAGTCACGTACCAAGTCATTTAATTCATTTCAAATTAAAGTGAGGTTCACTGCCAGTTGATAAAAATGTTGGGTCAAAACTGGTGTTCTCAGGAGGTAGTGAATCAGATTCTGATGAAGAATTAGAATCACTGGGAAATACGATGTCCAGGTTTAAAGGCGCTTTCGGAACCGGCAGTTCCTGGCAATAAGGAACTGCCTTAGCGCAAAAGGCAAATTTGGATACTCTATTTTGTCTCCATGTTTTTTTCAAATCCCTTCTGTTTTAGTGATTCAAAAGTAGAAATCATTTACATGGTTAGTGGGTTTCTCCACACCATAGGAACAGCAAACGGATACATACATCCACTGCACTAAATTTACGTGACAACTCACACAACAAACATGAGGAGCCCAACTTTTATCTTGATCCCCAATTTGGCACTTAAAATATAAAAAATAGGCTTTTTGACTTCCTCAGATATAGATCTAGCTTGGGACTTTATAATAAATCGTCCACATATATAACAAAACCTATCGACTGCCTTTAGCAATATCCACGACTCGAACTTGCCGTTTTATATCAAAATCGACTTAAATACTTGACTGTACTGTAAACGAGAAAAAAACCAACTAAACTGCACAAAACAATAAAACTCTTAAAGGTTCGTACAATACTGTGAAAATAACCCCCTGCGGTGTTGTTGTACTTTCCGGTCCTAAGGCAGGTAAAAATAATTCCAAAGATCGCATTATATGAAAGAGAAGCAGGTACTTAAAAATGGGACATGCTTGGCCATTTCTGAGAAAAAGTGTTTTAATAACTTCCTAAATAAAACGCAAAATAAGCATTCTCATCGATGTTTACAAAAATTATGTTGACTTATGTAATTTTCATCCTGTTGGCAGATGGATGATTACCCTTAAGCCTAATTCGGATCTTATACCAATCTTATCTACACCAGATAAAAAACTGGTAGATTTTAAAACCCCTCAGAAAAAATCTATAAACTTAGAAAAATTTGTTACTTTGTCGGAAATAAAATAATAAAAATAAAACCACCCCTGTAAAAATGAATAATACATTTTTTGCAAATATTATTAATAAAGCAAAACTTTCTATTTAAAGTTCATTCGTAGAAAAGAAAAAGAAAAGCTGAAAACTCATATTTCGTAGTGTCTGTTTTTTATTATAACTAATTTATATTTTGTTTTCTCAAAAGCCGCAGTGACAGTTTAAGATGTTCCCGTTGTCGCTCCAATTCACCCTCTCGCGAAACCGCGTTGCCATCCTATAAAATATATTGCACCCCTATATTAATTTGGTTGCCGGAAGGAATTCCGCTCGCATAGTAAATATATTGATAATTAAATATGACATTATGAAAAATAATCAGACTCGTTTTGGTAAAAATACGTATATTTATTTATAAAAATCTCAAAACATATATAATTTTTTGAAGTTGAATATTTTTTTGTATATATTTTAATTTATAACCATGTATTTATATAATTAACCCTTAATGTCCATTTAATAAATTAAATTAACCCACTCGTTATTTTCCTGATGTTAACGTTCGCTTGGGTTAGTCCAATCTAAACTAAAAAAATAAGTTAATAAATATTTATTAAATTTTCATTATTTGCTTTAATTTTTCTTACTTAAATTATTTTTTTTATTCAAATAAGTTTTGTTGTTGACTTTTAAGTCATTTGTCTGATTTTTTTAGCATTGTATCAAATAAAAAAACTCATTTTTGAATAAATTTAACAAAAATTGATTTTAATAATTTTAATTTTGAATTTCCATTATTTTTATTTTGGTTTATCTTCATAATGGCAGACTTGACACCAAAACGTAGTTATGTATTTGTATTTTTTGTTTTTTTTTCTGTTTCAGGCGATCTGCAAGTTTAACCCCTGTTACATAAGTTTTGAGAAAAAAATTGAAACTACTTGTTTCTATCCAAATAAACTTTTATTTTTTCAAACTTATTATATTAATAAATCAATCATTGCTATAAAAAATAATTTAATTTATTGCCGCTAAGGGTTTCCGTTATCTTCTATGACTCGTAATATATGCCTAACTGGTCTTATGAGGTTTTGGACATCATGTATATTTATTTCTCTTACTTGTTGGAACATTCGCTGCCGAAGTTCTTGTTCGTTTCGTGCTTCCAGCCGTTATCGTAGACTTTCTGAGCCAATCGAGCCCAGAAAATTTCAATTGGCCTGGCTTGGGGCATTGGGAGGGTTATCAATCCTGGGCACATACGGAATATTTCTTGCTTCCAGCCAGTCATGTTTAGCTCTGGCATAATGTGCTGATGCCAGATCTGGCCAAAACATATAATTTCCATCACCGTGATGTACGTTGATAAAATTAAGCAATTTAGTTAAACAATATCTGATGCTAGACCTTGGCATTCACTGCATCTCCTCTTACATGACCATTAAAAGGCCTGAATACACCTTTTTCCGATATGGCACACCATACCAATACTTTATCTGAAAACTTAGCTTTGGCTTTATATCTAACTTCATTTGAGATCTCTAGTATATTATCGGTGTAAAATCCAGAATTTCCTGGTAGTTCTGCATAGCTAAGGGTAAAATATTTTTCATCATCTATGACAATCAATCTGTTATTCGCGAAGTAAACTCGCCTTTAAATTGCGACAGCACCTGGGTATTCTTGCTAGCTGAACATCAAAATATTTGCCTTTTTTCTTTTTCGGTATTTTAAACCACTTCTAGCAATATACCGAGAAACAGTAGCGTTGGAAATTCGAAAGCGAGGACCAACCTTTCTGGTAGACTGTCCAACGACATTTTTCACTCTTTGAACTAATCTTCCCTTGCTAGGCATTAGACAACTTCAGTGGTCTACCACTTTTCGGGAGGTTCATACATGGGATTCCTTCTTCACATTCTCGAACTGTTCGATATATGGTGGATTTCCAAATATTTTCGCCTTGAAAAATCCTTACTATTTCCTTTTTGGGCATTTGCCCAACTAGTTTATGACTACTTCTCCGAATATCTAGCTTGGATGTCATTGAGAAATAAATTATTACAACTATGACATATTTATCAAAATGGCGAAACCATACACGGAAAAAAGAATATACTAAATTTAAGCATAATAATATTAGTATAAGGTTATCTTAGCTTTGTATATCCCCAAGACTATATTGTTTTAATTTGAGAATTTAAAATCTTCATTTAAATTTATTTAAATTAAATACACACATCGTTATTTGTAACATATGAAAGATTTATTTTTATGCATGCAATTAAATCAAATTGTTACTATAAAGATTTAGAATGAAGATATCAGTAGCTCAGCATAAGTCGAAAGTTTCTTTAGAAATAAATATATGATTTTGTTATATTGAAGATTCTACCGAATCTGAAAAGGTAATTCGGAAATGTTAGTATGTTTAAAATAAAAACACAACTTCTCAAAGCAAAATTTCGCCTTATTTAAAATAAAATATCGTACTTTAAATCTGAGCCTACAATTTGTATTTCCAAGAATATGGTATACTCAAATTAAATATTTAAATTTTTGGTTTTATTATAGCAAATCTTTGGTATAAGTAGGTTTTGTTTTATTTAGTGATATTGTAATATTAAAATGAAAATATTAACTATTCAATTTAAGTAATTTTAACATGTTCGGTTTAATATGCTTACATTTTTAGAACTAAAATATGTACAGGGTGTAACAAATTCGAGTGTATCCATGGGGATCTTGGAAACCATGGAATACGAAGTCGGTTAAATTAAGGCAAAGTTGCGCATTTACTTGCCCAACAAAATGCCTTTAAAATGTGTCAGTTTTCCGAATAGTTCCAAAGATATACGGGAAAAACCAAAATTTTGAAAAATGTATTTTATTTTTTCTAACCCTATTTATTAACCGATTTTAAAATTAATAACACATTCACATAGCCACTTTATTTCCGCTAAATATTAGTGTTTTTGGATTTGCCATTCAACGTTTCGTTTTCTGACGACCATCATCAACTTTATTTTTTCTTGTGTACGCCATATAGGATCTCTTTCACTCTCATTACTTCTTGAGCTAAGTACCGAATTACAAATCTGATATGCAAGTGTGATACATCGTTGAATAGGTCATTCAATAAGAAACTTAAAACTAAAAAAAAATCCAATATGGCGTCCACAAGAAAAAATAAAGTTGATGATGGTCGTCATAAAATTAAACGTTGAATGGCAAATCCAAAAACACTAATATTTAGTGGAAATAAAGTGGCTATGTAAATGTGTTATTAATTTTAAAATCGGTAAATAAATAAGGTTAGAAAAAAAGATCAATTTTTGAAAATTTTATTTTTTTCGTATATCTCTGAAACTATTCGGAAAAATTACACATTTTAAACGGCATTTTGTAGGGCAAGTGAATGCGCAACTTTACTTTAATTTAACCAACCTCGTATCTCTTACGGTTTTTAAGATCCCCATGCATACACTTGAATTTGTTACACCCTGTATAATACGTTTAAAGAGAAGCTGCTGCACTAATAACTGAACACATTCTTTTTTAACGTGACCGGATTTTTTTCCGTATTCAGCCAATTTTAGTAAAATAATGTTGTATATGACCTCAACACTGTTGACCTAAACAACGTTACTTTCATTAAATTTGGAAATACGAAAAATATACGGTTACTTTTCAAAAATGATAAAAATCGATTATTACGTTTAGCTAACATTAATATAGGTATACAATTTTTTAAAAGTTTTTTCGCTGTGTTAAAAAAGTCCATTATAATTACAACAGGTTTCGCTGACATCTACAAAAAAACAACAGGTAAAAAATCTTAACGTTTATTAAAAAAATATCTTGCTGAAACTTTTTAAAAATCTGTTAAATAACAAAATATAATTTTCATTATAAAAGAATTAACTTTAAGTTCTACTTTCTTGGAAAAAGAAACAGTCTTGTTCTCAACTTCATAACGAAATAAAAATCAATTCAGCTATTTTTCTTTGAAGAGCCATTCAAGGCCCAACCAACGGGATTAGTTCTTTAAGAAGGCCTTTGGACAACTCTGGCAACTGGTCTTCCTCTATGACATTTTCTAAAAAAATAAAATAAACATTCGAAATGCTAAAATTAAAATATTAAGCAACACATTTTTCTGTAATAAGTAAATAGGTGGGTATATCAGATTTCTATACCAACATACAGATAAATAAAAATAAAATATAAATAAAATGCATGTTAAAATTTAATTTAAAAGTAAATTAACTCCTATACTTATACAGGGGCGACAAACTACAAGTACAAAGTGTTTCAAATATAATTAATTCAAAAAACTGTCTCTCAAATCGTATACTAGGTTTTACTAGGTACTCCTAAACATTTAACTAAAAAGGTAAAGATACTCAGGCTTATACAATATATAGAAAGCAAGATACATAATATGTATTATTATTATAAATTTTATTTGTATGAATTTTTTTCAACTAGGTGCAGTTTGGGGTACCTACAGGCTACAGGGAATCAAAGTTTTAAAATAATATACTTAACTAAAAGCAGTTTGCTTAAAATAGCTTTAGTCAATTTCATTTACCCATATTCCTACCTGGCAAGTTTTAAAAAATGTAACGCGCGTCAATGCCTTTCAATTCCATTTAAGATTTTTTGAATAGTTAAATAAGAAATTTTTATTTTAAAAATAATGCCTAAAAATATATAATTTATTTGACATGTAGGTAGGTATATGTATATATTGTTTGTTAGGTATACTGAATTTTATCACACTCTGTACTCATATTCTACCCTGTAACAATATTAACGGTTTATACAATGTACTTAGTAGTGTTTTTAATCAGTTAATATCTAACATTTTATATAAACATGTTTAGTTACGAAACAAAAGCGCATGCTCCTATAGGTAGGAAATAAAAAATGCCTGTTTTGGTGACAATTGAGATTTATCGACCCTTGGTTTTTTGGACAACAGTTTTATAAAACAATGGTGTAAATACTTACCTTTGAAGGCTTGGATAACACTATCACATCCCCACTGTAGTAAAATGTCTTCAACACCCATTATTTAATCGTACAAACACCCAAAACAAAAACACGTGCAACGAGACGAGAACAGTCCGATTAAATTTCGCTATACCCTTCACCTTGATCTATAATCACACGATTAACCGGGCAAACCGAGCACCGCCAGTTTCCGGTGCCAATCGGGGTACATCGTAGGTGGACTTTCTAGAAATGAAAATTTCCGAATTTTAAAAATTTTATATTTAGATTATATTGCAAATATATTCTTAAATTGAGGAATCCAAATGTTTCAAATTGAACATACAGGACGCGTTCTTTAAATGATATGTAATTTTAATTGTAAATGACCAGTTTTTATTTTAAAAGTAACTGAAATTCAAAGTAAAATTATATGTTATTTTAACCTGAAGAACAAAGAAGTTCAAACCAAAATCATGAAAGTCTTAGCTTTAGACTATATTTTTAAAGTGAAAATATATTCTGAGGATATGAAATAATTTTATTAATCATTTTGAAATATTTCTTTTAAGGTGGCTTTCTTCAAATAAGAATCGTTAATCTCAATTTAAATAAATATAAATAAAAATATCTAAATACTTTATTTGATAATATGTTTTTTCTGTGTAGCAACTGTAAATTTCAAGGATCACTTAATAAACGGCATCCATACTTCTGCGAATTTTTTCTCAAAATTTCTGTCCGAAGGGGTCCCATCCTATAAAATTTTTTTTGGCGTGTACCCAACAAGAATTTTTAAAAGCCTAGCAAGTTAAAAAATTCTTCTACCATGAGAATTCTACATTATCCCTGATAAACATGGGCTAGAAAAGAATTTTAGGAAACTCACCCCCTAAAGGGAGAGAATGGGGGTGAAAGTTTGCATTGAACTTTATCATTTCTGGACTTGGAACTATGAAAATTGGTATTTCGACTTTTAATTATGATTACTTCTGGTGGGAAGGTTAAAATGATAAAATGGGGACGAAAGTTATACGTACAGAAAACTTGTCATTTCTGAAGTTGTAAATATGGGAGGGAGTTGGTAATAATTAAACTTCTGATTACCAAGAAAAATAGGAGACTTTAACCAAGAAAGAATTTTAGAAAACTTCTCTCACCCTAAAAGGGTAGAATGGGAGAGGTATTGTGTGCTACTTCGTCATTTCTGGATTCAGAAGTATGAAAATTGTTATGTAGGTTATTAATTACGATTAAACGTTGTTAATATGGAGGTTGGTAATTAGGCTTCTGAACTTCGTCATTTCTGGATTTAGAAGTAAAAAAATTGGTATGAAAGCTACTGATTACAATTAAAAACAATCTTTTATAAAGTTTTTAAAATATTATCCCTTTGGGGTAAGGGTTAAAATAGGGATGAAAATTTGTATAGAAAAATCATCATTTTTAAAGTTCTAAATATGGATGTTTTTGATTAGGCTTTTAATTAACCAGAAAAATAAAAAATGGTAGTATTTTTGTAACTTTATCCGCTGATGCGTTAAAAAGACGGATGAAAGTTGTTTTAAAATAACTACTAACTTATTTACAAATTCCGTTTATATTAAGGAAATAATAACAAATGAAATACGATAAAATAATAATGTTCAATCGCAAGACGCGCTATACGCCGTAATGTGTTTAACGAAAAAAGAGCGCGGGGAGCGTGATGTGATGTGACGTAACGGAGTCAGATACCTGAGGGCAGACGTCGTTGACGCAAGTATCAAATGTATGAAATTTTTCTCGAGAACGGGGAAAAAACAGCCAGAATCACGTCGTCCACGCCGGCGAAATACTAAAATCGTTTTGTTTTTTGTTTAAAAGTTAAGAATAATTGTACATAAAAACTATTTACCTTTATATATTCAAAACACCTATGCATACCGGCTGCAAGTCTACCACAGTTCTCAACATGGAATTAATCAGAAAAAAATAACTGAAACTCAAACAATTTTTAAATTACCATTATCTCAGTTTGACAAAAAAATAAAATATTCCAAAAGCTTTTGGTCAAAAATTTATATTGTAATGGCCTAAAAGATACAATAATATGCTATGACAGTTATAGTTGGATTAGTGTGAGAATGGAAATGTGGTGCTTTAAAAAATAATAATAATAAAAAGTAGCCAAAAAGGTTTTCTTTTTATATATTGCTGCTTTCCACACGTTTTTGTAAAAATAGTACATAATAAAACGAAGGCGGCTGCTAATTGAAATAAAACCTTTTTGGCTAGTTTTTATGTTTTGAGCTTCGAATTTTTATTGTTATATTGAACCAACTATACATTTATCATTTAAAAACGAAGGTTGGTTAATTAATTGATTTTAAGCAAAGGTAACGAAGTATGATTTAAATTAGTTAATATGGAGGTCACACAATTATCTTTATTTAATAAGATAAATGCACTTTGTTTCATTTTGTGTCTTTTTAAAACGAGTTTTATTTGCTAATCTAGTAGAGGTATTCCAGTTTATTTTATGGGTATTATCAAATGTATGTTGTAATTTGCAGGTTTTTATTTAGTTTTAAATAACTTTGCAACTACATTGTATCTGCTTAATTTGTTCACCTCTACTGTAAGACACGCAGACCTTGTATTATGCCTCATAAGAAAAATAAAACTATTTAATAACAACACTAAAAACCTTAGTAAAAAAAATTTAAACTTTGTCATTCTCAACGATTTATATGAAACATCTAATTTAATACCCGTTATACCAGTTAAAGTGTTTTTATTCGGTATATAATTAAATAAAAACTTTTAAAATGCGGGGAAGATAAGATTTTGATTAGGTGTCACTAGAACTTTAATTGATTTAAAGAAGATTAATTAGCTATAAAAACCAGCGGATCTTCAGCGGCTTATAAAGATACAAAATTGATTTTTGACAAAAAGCTATAACAAGTTTAAGTAAAAAATAATAACAAGTCTAGTGGTAATGTATAAAGCAATTCAAATATATTTTTTAACAATAAATTAATACATAAAATACCTTTTTTTTATTTCTGAAAAAATTTTAACCCGCGACTGAGAATAAAACTCCAAACTACGGTATTTATTACAAATTACAATTTTAACTTACACAGGTCCACAAAAAAAAAGTGGTATGTGCTGGGTGTCAGGCCAAAATTTTCTGGTGTATTTTTTTTCGCTGAATACAAATCTGAAGTCAAAAGTGGGAATCAAACAGCAAAAAATCGAGAAAAGGCGTAATTTCAGACATTAACATTTTTTTTTTTTTTAATTAAAATCTCAATATCTTAAAAACTATAAATGATAAACAAAACTTTTTAAAACATAAAGTATGTATTTTTACAAGACTTTTATTTTAAGTTTTATAACCTTTTTGCCTAAATGCAATATTTTTTGAGTTATAATCGAAAAACCGAATCCTTAGGATTATGTAAGATATACGCATGGAAAAAAATATTATTTTTTTTTTAATTTGGATTTTGTCTGCAAATTTTAAGTGATTTGGGATTTAGCTTAATTAATTGTGTGAATATTTCAAATATATTAAAATATGATTTATAATAAAGAAAACCCAACAATAAAAATAATTAAAAAAAATTTTTGTTACCAATTATGGACCGAATTTTTTTTTAAAATTACATTTTTGTTTATATCTCTTTTATCATTTATCTAATCAAAAATAGGTAAAAAAAAATTATGTGGACAATTTAAGAAGCTTTATTTTTTGTTTTATTAATTATTTTGTAACTCTTATAGTTTATGCAGTAGTAGTCCAAACATTCCGTGGTAGCAGGTTTCTGCCGGTAAATGTAATGTATCGTTTTTTTTTGGTTGTTCTTGATTTTTTGCTGTTTGACCCCCAATTTTGACTTCAGATTTGTGTTCAGTGGCAAAAAATATGCCAAAAATCTCAGCCTGACACCCAGCACACCATTTTTTTGTGGACCTGTGTTATTGTTAATATTAATGGGTCCGGTGCGATTATAGTTAAAAGAGAAAGGATATGCTACTTACAATCATATTAGCCATAATATCCGAAGAATTGCGTAAATTTTAAACGTTTTTTTTTAAGATCGCAGGGAATTTTGAACCACATATAAAAATATTTAACCTTCATTTTTGGATCTTGCCAAAGATATTTTAATTTGACAAACAAATATAACTTAAATAGCTTATAGCCCGCAGATTCGCCTGCGTGAACAGTACAATTTTGGATTTTTTTTCGTTCTCGCAGGATATTGGTCCCCTCTTCCCCCACGCCAGCTCGTCACATCACATCACGCTCCCCGCGCTTTGTGTTCTGTCACACAATCCGCGGCGTAGCGCGTGACGTGCGATTAAACATTCCTATTTTATCGTAATTTTTTTGTTTATATTTTCTGATATAAATGGCGTCTGTAAATGAGTTAGTATATAATATGTTTTTATAGCGAACTCCAAAACTACTGATGTTTTAATACAGTAGAATCTTGATAAGTCATACCTCGTTAACATAAAAGCCTCGACAACTTAAAAAATGTTTGTGTTTCCTTCCCTTTAAAGCAGAAAACCGCCGTTATTTAAAGTTCAAAATCCCTATAACTCAAACAAAGAATTTCACAATTGGAATTTGATAACTTAAAATAGTATCCTTGGTGACATCCATAACTTAAAGTATTTATTAGTGACTCATCGTAAGTAGGTACAAATAAAAGGTTTTCTTTAACACTTTATTGCTTTGAACTTTAGTTTTCCACTAAAATAGCTCGTTAATACACGTATAAAATTAATAGATAATTAAGAAAACATGATTAAAACAAAAATTGCATACGCTAACATATCCTTCAACTAAAGCTCGTTAAGTCAACATTTGAATTTTTAAACCTCTCTAACTTTAACTCTCGATAAGTAAAAAACTCGATAACTTAAAATTTTAAATAAAGTTGCCGCGGGACGACACGAGACGAGATAAAGCCTTGTCTCGTCTAGTCTTAAAATTTCGAGATAATATATTTCGAGACGAGACGAGACAAGGGTCGAGACGAGACGAGACAAACGTGTCTCGTCTCGTCTCGATTTGACTCGTTTGTCTCGAGTTGTTTTGGTTTTTTTCAATTAAATTAATTTCAATATACAGTGCATTAGTAATGTCCTATAGGATAATTTCAATAAAAATTAGATCGGAAGTTTTATAAAAATGCTTGGGACCCGTCGACTTGTATTTTTAGGTACATGTTACACATTATTTAAACTAATTTTTATGTTTGCACAGGGCACAATATGGTGATAAAAAATCTTATTTTTTAAATGAAACACACATATTTTATCACTACATTATTAATTCCAATGTTTAATTTTAAAAATGTTCATTCTCATTTTTTTACCAATTTTTAACTTTTTCCATAATAATTAAGTATACCCAAACTATCCTAAATGGCAATATTCTTATACAAACGTAACTTTCTGGGTATAGAATGTAAAGTAGGTATAGGAATTTCTAGAATTAAGTAAATATAATCCAAAACTGTAAAAATATGAGTACATATAGGTATTCTATTTTACATTTTAAAAAAATATTTTTGAAGCACCCTAACACGTTATGGACGTACCCTGTCTAATTTAAAATATCGTTAAAATTTAACATACTATTTAACCGTAAACCTAATACCTACATAAGCACATTATCTACACATCTTATATTCAAGGCATTAAATTACTTACTCCTCGCCATCGTTGACTCACCCTGTACACTACATACCTACCTACAAACTAATTGCAAAATCTGCTGCAAGCAATATGTATTTAAAGGAGGATGCATTGTTTTCAGTTTAAATTAAAACTTTTTAAAACATAATAGCGGCAAAAAGTAACAGAAAAACATTCAAAAACAACCCTCTGCATAGGCATCAAAAAGTGCCGCCGCGCCGCACAGTGCTTCGAATAGATGGGCTAATGGGACAAAAAGCACCGATACTGTTGTACTGTTCAGAATTAAATAAAATAAAAACGATTTAGTAGGTACTACCTTTGATTATAAATAGTGCATACAAAGTAAGTTTAAAACTTAAGCGGAAGAGACGAGGGTGAGACGGAAAGCACAGATACTATAAAATATTAAAGGTAGCAAAACATCCAAACTATTTGGATTTCTCTTTGTCAAATATCTTCAAAAATATACATGGTATGCCAAAATTAGTAGTTTATTCTTAAATCTATCGATAAAAAAAGGCATATGGGGCAGCAAGGTTGTTAATAAAAAACGATCATTTAAAACTACTTACTCTAAAAAAAAATACTTAATATCAATATGCAAATAAACATATAATACGGAATATTTATGTAGGCTAGGACTAAGATTTTAAAATTTCCCTGTAAACAAAAAAAACCGTACTTGCATGTCAAAATAAGATTTTTACTTGTTATGTCTCTGTCTATTAATTTTAAAATACTTGTAACTGTATGCTGCAGAAGTTCCTGTAAATTTATTTCAGCTCCTTGTTCTGTAGCAATAATATCTTTTGAAAGCAGTTTATTTCTAAACTGACATAGCTTGTAGAAGCTTGGTAAATATTCTGAATGTAAATTATTTATAACTGTCCTGAGCAAATTATATTTTCTCTGAGAAAAATCTAAATCCAGATAAAGCCCTAAAGTTTCATGTAATGTCAAGGATTGCCCTCGAATTTCTTGAGCACCGCCTCAGGATTCACTGATTTTTGAAGACTGCTGAACCGCAAAAGAAAGTTCTTCTAAGGTGTAATTGGCAACCAATTCAGCAACTCGCCTCTGTTTTGTTTTATTACTTGATTCTTCAAAAGGCATTTGAGGTCTACCGCGGCTGGTGCTTGCTTGAGGCAAAATGTTGACTTTAGCAAGTTGTTGTAATATTAGAGATTTAAGAGATTTACTTAGATATATTTCATTATCAAGCCATTTAGATTCTTGTTTAAAAAACTTTTCTTTTTTTCTACAATTTTTCTGCCAGTTCTTATTAATTCTAGCGCAAAAAATGTGAGAAGTTGGGGAAACTTCCTGTCTCAACTTTTTTGAGGGAATTTTAATTTGGAGTAGTTCTAAAATTTTTTGGAATAAACCATTTATTTTTTGTTTTTTTGAGAAGCAAGATCCTTGTTTTAAATAAATTTTGATTTGTAATTTTGCTCGTTTAATCAAAAAAATAAAATTTCACTATTAAGCGCAACTTTGCGCAAAAAAGGACTTATATTTTAGGATGTAGAATTGTTTAAACTACCAAATAAGAAAAAAATTGGCTAGAGCATTTTTAAGGTCATTTACGAAAAACTTGGTTGAAGAAGAAAGAAAAAATATTTTATAACAAAATGCAAGAAAAGGATGAAAGACTAAGAAGTAATTTACATACCTTGGTCAATATTTGCCATATTCAACTAGTAAAAATATTAACCTTTTAAATTTCACTAATTCGGTAGTTTAAGCAGATAACACTAGGTCAAACCTGACTGAAATAAATTTTTGTGGACTTTATCAAACCTTTACTAATAAACAGCTAAATATAAAAAAATTTTTTGGACATTTTTATTTAGAGGATGTAGTGTTATTTCAATTTATTTCATAGGTGTTTAAAAATTTGCCTTTTTGATTTTTGATTTTTGTCCATTGTACGAATCACTGTGCGCCGCCTGTATACTTTGCCGACACACCGTTTTATTCGGGATGCGGCAATAGTTCTTGCATGTTTTTTACTATTTAAAGATCTATAGAGCGGTTGCCTTTTTCCTTAGTTCATTCTTGTGTTTAAAGCTTGTAAGAAGTAAGAAGATGAACTAATATTTTTTAAAAATGAAACACCCTGTATAAATGCTTATATTTTTTTATAACCCGCCTTGTAAGAAAAAGTTGACGTGATTGAGCTTTTCTTAAAATTGTGTAGTTGTCTCGAAAAATTGGTGATTTCAGACTTTACGGACACCCACAATTTGCAACTAAAAATAAAATAATAAACCTAATAATTTGTTTTTTTATTTAAAATAAAAATATAGAACATATAAGTGGCATAAAAATGTTTACAAAATAGAAAAAAAATCTAAAAGATAATGAAACATAAGTCATAAACTACAAAACACAGGTAAAATGTTTTCTAGAAATTTTTCTTATAATTATACAGGGTGTTTGAGCAATAGTTTTAAAATCTTTAACAGCAATTGGATCTTGCAAAAAAAGTCTCTATAAACATAAGTTCGGATATGCATCGTTTCGAAATTGGAAATACGCAGGGTCCTAAACTTAAAAAGAAGCTTTAATTATACATAATTTTTTAAAACAATTATTTTGATAAAACTACTTAAAATACAACTTTTTCGTTATTTAGGTTTTTTTCGAGAGACAAATTAAAACTTTTCAAAAGGGTATAAAAAAAGAATCGGTTTAAATTTTTTTCTTGAAAGCAAAGCAAAATTTAAAAAAAATCAGGAGACAAAATAGTTGTATTTTAAGTTGTTTTATCGGGGGTATTACCACGAGTGCTTAAAAATTACCGATAATTTTTTACGATAGCGTGTTTTCTTATAATTTCACGAGTCCGAGGGACGAGTGAAATTTTTAAAGAATACACGCATGAGTAAAAAAATATCTGGTTCATTTTAAAGCACGAGCGGTATTTAGGGAGAATATTTCACGAATCAAAAACCTAGATAAAGTTTATTAACTTAAAATTAACTATTAATTTAACAAACCGTCATTATTATTTAAAAATTTCATATTGTGAATTTGACAGTAAGTGGAAAAACCACGTTGCCTAGACGACGTGGAATTTCCGCTGTAATTTTTTTCATAATACCACTTCCTTATGGGAAAATATGTACATGAGTGAAATATTTAAAATAATTAAAAAATTATAAAACCACAGGGTGATATAATTTTTAAGGCAATTAATTTTAGCTTCTTTTTTTTAAACCCTGTATTTCTGAAACGATGCATTTCTTGACCTATGTTTATAGAAACTTATTTTTGCAAAATCCAACTGCTGTCGAAGTTTGTAACACTAAATCTTAAACAACCTGTATAATTCTTAAGAACTAGAAATATATTGTTAGTTTTGGTCATTAAAATTTTTCGAGATGCCTCGTCTCGTCTGGTCTCGACCTTGTCTCGAAGTATTTTATCTCGTCTCGTCTCGTCTCGAAATTCGAGACAAAATGCTCTCGAGACAAGACAAAATGGCTTCGAGACGAGACGAGACGAGATGTCTCGTATCTCGTGTCTCGCGGCAACCCTAATTTTAAACCGTTTTTTAAAGGTTAGTTTTGTTTTACTGTAATTTATTTTCATAAAAAAAATGCCAAACATTATAGTTTAATTCATTTTCATAGCTTCAGTACAAAAGTGAAGAATTTCCGATAAAAACTTTAATTCCCGCTCTTTTAATTCTTCAAGGAATAAGGGTTCAAAATACTACCACTTTCTATTTTTGTGGGTAAATGAAAGCTTAATTACCAATTCCCATATTTACAACTTTAAAAATGACAATTTTTTATATATAATTTTAATATAAGGGGAATTTAAAAAAAAAATATTTAAGAAGACTTTTAAATCGTAAACAATGCCCATATCCAAATTTTCCTGTTTCAAGTCCAAAAATGACCCCATCTCTTTTAGGAAGGGGATTCTAAATTCTTTAGCTGTTTATATATATATATATATATTATATATATATATATATATATATATATATATATAATATATATATATATATATATATATATATATATATATATATATATATATATATAATAATATATATATATATATATATTTATATTTTATATATATTTTTATATATTAAAATTTTATATATATATATATATATATATATATATATATATTTTTTTTTTTTTATCAAAATTTCTCTTGATAAAAAATTTTGCTACTTCTAAAAATAAGATTGGGATAGAAACATTTAACATATTTTATGGGGTGTTCAGAAAATTAAAAAACTTAAAATGATACAAAATTAAGTGCTTTTTATTCGAAAAAGATATGGAAAAAAATTACTAGGAAAAGTTGTTCAAAATTAAAGGCAGTCTCATACCAATTTTCGAAAAAATCGGCCTACTTTTATTTATTTGTATTAAATTTATTTTAATATCGTGGCATTTATTAGAGGTGTACGATAAAAAATTTTTGTTTTAATCGGCCCCATAAGAAAAAATCCATTATAGTTAAATCTGGACTCCTAGGAGGCCACTGGACTGGTCCTTGTCTCCCAATTTGGAATTAGTAAATTGATATTAAAATAATGTTCATCGCAGATTAAAAAGCAGGCCGATTTGTCGAAAATTGGTAAAAAGAACTATCTTTTTTTGAACAACTTTTCCTAGTAACTTATTTCCAATCTTCTCAAATAAATTCACTTTACTCTTGAACCATTTAAGTTTTTCAATTTTCTGAAACCGCAAAAAATTGTTAAATGTTTCTATCCAATCTTACTCTAAAAATTGCAAAGTTTTTATTCAGAGTACTTTTTTTAAAAAAATTAAAAATAAAGTTTTTTTCTATTCAAAACCTTTTTTGTGGACATACTGGTATTCCAGGGGAAAAGATATTGAATAGGAAAACTTCTTTATTTTTAATCAAAAAAAAGCTACTTGTGGTAAAAAATTTGCTCCTCTTAAGTAAGATTGGATAACATTTAACATATTTTATACGCTTGTTCAGAAAATTGAGAAAATTTTTAAAATGGTTCAAAAAAAAGTGAATTTATTTGAAAGGGTGTGGAAATAAAGTATAGGAAAGTTGTTCAAAAATAAGATAGTTCCTTATACCAATTTTCGACAAAATCGCCTGCTTTATTAATCTATGATAAAACATTATTTTAATATCAATTACTAATTCAAATTGGAGACAAGGACAGTAAATGCTTAAGTCAGATTTATAATGGATTTTCTTATGGGGCCGATTAAATGTTTATCATACACCTCTAATAAATGCCACGATATTAAAAAAATTTTTCAAATAAAAAAAAGTAGCATTTTTTCGAAAATTGGTATTAGAGACTCCTCTGGCCTTTTCTAGTGACTTTTTCCAAAATTTTTTTCAAATAAATGCACTTTACTCTTGTATCATTTTAAGTTTTTTTAATTTTCTGAACACCCCGTATAAAATATGTTAAATGTTTCTATCCCAATCTTATTTTTTAGAAGTAGAAAAAATTTTTATCAGAGTAGCTTTTTTAAAATAAAATCAAAATAAAAAGTTTTCTCTCTTCAACACCTTATCCGTGGACCCTGTATATACAGGGTGTTACTTAATGGTATGTCATAATTTGAGGAGGCATTCCTGGATCGATTTTAAGTCGAAAAGTTCATATAAACGTGGGCCCTAAAATGCTTAGTTATTAAGATACAGGGTGTTAAAGTTTTAATTTTGTTTTCGTTTTTCTTAATTATTCTTTAACCAAATGACCTAGTGCCCAAATTTCCCCCAAAGTGACTTTTGAGGTGTTTTTGGGGGGGGGGTTGGAGGCGTTTCGGTTGTGCCCTAAAAGACTTTTGATCACCGTGTTAAGAACTACCACTATGCAAAGTTTGAAAACAATTGGCCAAAATTCATTTTCCAAAAAAAAATTGTGGGATCCTTTAAAGTGTGTTTATCCCGAGAGCTACTCTGGACACTTAAATAAAGTATACTTTTTTTTGATGCAGATGGATTTATAGTAACTTATTTTTTAATAAACAGGTCAATATTCTAAGCTTAAAAAAAGTTACGACATCTAAAACAAAAATGAGGAAGGCCGTAGCTGGCGCCCTCTGGGAGCAACATCAAAAGCGTGGACGAATTTAAATTTCTCGCCTCAGAAAACCCCCCCCAAATTTTGTACGCTAGGTTTTGGTTAAAAATAATTAAGAAAAAACAGCAAAATTAAAACTTTAACACCCTGTATCTTAATAACTAAGGGATTTTTTGGGCCCACGTTTATATGAACTTTTTGACTAATCGATCCGGGAAAGCCTCCTTCAAATTATGACTTTTCATTAAGTAACACCTGTATATATATATATATATATATATATATATATATATATATATATATATATATATATATATATATATATATATATATATATATATATATATATATATATATATATATATATATATATATATATATATATATATATTTTATATATATATATATATATATATTTATATATATATATATATATATATATATATATATATATATATATATATATATATATATATATTATATATATATATAATATCTACCTCAGTGCCAAATTTCATCTTTATAAGTCAAGTACTTTTCGAGATATCGTGATTAGTCAGTAGGTCAAATTTTCAGTCTTCACTTAATCTCAAATTCCAAATTTTATTGAATAGATAAACGGGGCAATTAAGATAATTAAACGGTAAAAAGCCAATAGTAAACATAACCGATGAAATTTTAATCGTTTTTGGGTGACTTCATGAATTTGTGTATTTTAAAATTGAGTGTATTTATAAAACGAAGAATAAATACAGTATTATGAAAGAAAGACTACAATATTGTAGTGATGCTTTGAAAGATAAATAGTACAGTTGTCAATGAAAACCCCTTCAGGGAAATCCTTTTTTATATATATTTAAAGACACCAGAAAAAGAGTGTATATTTTTATTGCTTTAAAACAATTTCTGGCGGAGAAAAAACCTAGAAGCTATAAATAATGAAATAAAGAAAGAAAAAAAAACCTACTATACTTTAGAGACAACAGTATTACTCAGTATATAAGATCGATTTATGTAAAATGCCAATGTGATATTTAACTCCATAAAAAATTAAATTTGCCTGGCAAACAAACATTTGTACTTTTTTTTTAAAACTATATTAATATAATACCGTTTATATCAATAATTACCGATTTTATTTACGATTCAAACAAAGCATCCTTAAAAAAAGTTACTTAGTTACAAGAATTACCAACGAAAATTCATTTTTCGAATAGGTCCCACCCACTCGTAAGAATATCGAATGGTGATGAGCGAGACTGGTCTTGGTCTTGTTCTTGCAGTAAGACCAAGA
Organism: Listronotus oregonensis; assembly: GCA_019359885.1. Classification (NCBI taxonomy): domain Eukaryota; kingdom Metazoa; phylum Arthropoda; class Insecta; order Coleoptera; family Curculionidae; genus Listronotus; species Listronotus oregonensis. Next base: position 22,504 of record JAHBCN010005170.1, read on the forward strand.
CCAAGACCAAGATCGCCTTTTTGCTTGCAAGACAAAGATCAAGACCGGGGTATTCAGGAAGACCAAGACCAAGACCGAGAAGTGCCAGACTACGCAAGACCACGCAAGACCAAGACCGACATGCAAGACTCTTGCACTTCTGCAACTTTTTTTTTTTATTAAAATATTTAATATTCATATTCAATATATAGAGCTTTTTTATACAGGCATGATAAAAAAATGTGTTAAGAACTGCCAAAAAGGCGATTGTTTAATGAGTAACAGGTTTCTTTTATAAAATAATAATTAAATCGATCACTTTGTTCTTTTGTACAGTTCTCTAACAACGATAACGAGTAAATTCAATAACATGTTTCAAAAATAAAGAGAAATAATAAATCGTGACTTAACAGTTCGACAAAGCCCGATATCTCCGAAACCTTTCAGGACAGAAAAAAATTAGGGGTGCAACATAAAAGCTTAAAAATACTTTTATATTCCTAATGTTTTTAAAATTTGCTATCTTGTGATGCCACTTACAGGGTGGATCAAAAATTTTCAAAATCTAGAAATACAATATTTTTATCCCACACTGTAAAAAGTGGCACCATTGGATTGCTTCTTAAAACTAAGATATAAATGTGAAAGAAATGGATTAATAAAATATATTTGTCATGTTGTATAGGAATAATTTTTATATAAATGGATTTTCAATATCACTTCCGGTTTAGACGGAAAAGTCAAAACATGCCAAAAGAATAATGATGACGTCATTTTTGTCAAAACCGAAAATGATATTTAAAAACCATCTACGTCGACATTGTTTCTATATGACAGTTTAACAATTTCCAGCATAATATACAGAATGGCGATTTTTTTTATGGATTTTTCGCCATAAATTTTTAATTTTTGGTTGGAAGCTAAAAATAAGGAAGATTTCTAAAGTGGCAGTGGATTCTTCGAAAAATTGTGAAGAAGAAAATAATTTCATATTTTACACCATTTTTTATATGTTTATTTGTTTACTATCATGAACGGTTTCGGAGATATGGAGCTTTGTCACAATATTGAGCCACCTTGGATATGCAGAATGTTTATAAAGTATTGGTAAAAAACTTTATACGGCAAATGTTTGACTAATTTAAAGATAGAAGGTTCATATGAAGTGAAAAGTTTTTCAAATATTTTTTTTTTAATTAGAAACCAATATTTACATATCAAAATCATTTTCACGGAAATTTGACAGCTGGTTGAAATTTTTTTGCTCACACACAGTACACAGTTTTGTAATTGCCTTAATTTTATAAGCTTTGTCAAAAAAAAATTAAATAATTCTTATCACTAAAATATTTCTATATGCCACTAAATGTGTAAAAGCAGGTTGTTTCCCAATTTAACTAAAAATAGAGTGCTATAAATAAATATATCCCTACATTTAAAATATGCCTTTAAATCAAATAATTTAAATGACAAAGAGGTTAAAATTGATATATTTTAAAATTTTAAAGCAAAAAATATAGTCTCTACCTTTATTTATTTTTAATATAAAAAAATATATATCATTTAAGATAGCTTAGTTTAACTTACTACTACCAAAAAAATCAAGAGCAGCAAGACCAAGACCAAGACGGGGTGGTGCAAGACCAAGACCAAGACCTTCTTTTGGCTTGCAAAACCAAGACCAAATTATTTAATTTTATACGCAGGGATCATCTATTTACTACATATTTTCTTGGTTATTGTGTCAAAAAACTAATAAGTAACAGTCCTATAATTACTCTTATGACAAGAGTTAGGCCTAATATACAGTTTAGTTCAGTAACCAATTCGACTTACTCATAATGTAAATAAAATTTTGTTACTTGTAATATTATGGATAAAAACTTATTACCAAGAATAAATTAATATAAAGAAAGTTGTGCAAGTTTACAGCTTAATTTTATTAATTAAAAAAAAACATAACTATGCAAGTTTTTAAGCCACCGTTTATACTAACTGATTTCAAAAAATTTATTAACGTTAGAAATTCCAAATTGCCAATAAAAAGCTAAAACATTTAAAATTATTGACAAATAAATTATGACGTCAAAATAATATAAATTGCCCTACTCGGAAAAACAAAATAACTTACTTTTTTCCAAAAGTAAACCTTTGCTTTGCTTTTAATGCCTCTATCATAAAATCAAAGTGTCATAAAGGAATGCAATTGGTATATTACATATTGCTTACATATTCTGAAGGCTTAGGAAGAAAAAGATGTAATTGATTATTTGTGTATCTATCCACTACTGGAATATTAAATCTACGTATTACTAATGCAATACTTGTTTACTTATAAATTATTCTTTACTTTTTCCTATCCGGTCTATAAGTCTTACCTTAAGATATGATACATTTTTATATGAAGCTTAAGGGCTAGTCACAGATGCTGTATAGGCATCGACTTCGGCTGTAAGATTTGAAATTAAAAACACTACTCTGAAACTTTGTGAGTGAATTCATTTTGGCACAACCTACAACTATTTGATCTTTGAAAATTCTGAGAATTGGAACGTTTTTAATATGGCATGCGTCAAATATGTTTAAGGCATAGGTCAAGGCAAAAAAACCCTTGATTTTTGTAGGCCAGTACAATCATAACATTTAATTCTCTTTTATCTAGCAACTGTGTAGTGTCTGGGTAGGTGTAGGTGTCTGCCCAAGTATTTTTGTAGGTCAATATATTTTCCGATGTTTGCATTATAAACTTTTAAAGTCGAGTAAAAAAGACAGAGTTATTCTTTAAATTACCTAAACATCATTAAAGTGCTATATTTAAATTTTCCTAGATAAAAAATTTATAGGTCACGCTAAAATAAATCCCCTTGCGCAGTTTCAAAGGAGTATTTTTAAATATTATAGGGCTTTAACCTACTAGAGGCGAGTAATTTTTACTTATGCTTATAAAAATGTAAATTAAAAGAAAACTCGTAATAAGGCTGTAGATTACTACACTCTTCGCATTGTAGTTGATCTTACATTGTTATTGATATAGCTACCTACGTTCAACCGATGTCAGCGCTAACCGTGGGTCGAGCATTAAGCCCAGCCTAATAGTGGCTCTTACTCTGCACATTCTAAGTCACAGAATTCATGCAGCTAAGAGATGATACCCTAAGTTCCTTGGACTATCCTAAATCGTTGCTCTTAACATATTAAAGGCCTTTGACAAAGTCTGACATGATGTGCTTCTAAACAAGCCTACTTTATATGATCTCCTACCTAATCTTTCTTGGCTATCCAGTTTCCTCAGTAATCTACGTATATAAGTTGGTAACTCTTCGAGCTTTCACCAAATCAATAGCTGATGTACTTCGGGGGTTGAATAAACATTTAAGATCTGCAAAGCAAAGTGTAATTTAACCGTATTCCACTTCTGAGAATGGTCTTAATTGACACAAACACATTATTTTCAAAGCCATAGGAGCTTCAAAAAAGCTTGGGTTGCTTTTTCTGTCTGAACACTGTGTATGTATTTCAAATGAGGCCTTATTTGGATTATTGTTTACATGTCTGAGGAATGGAGTCGTTCGTTACTCTTAGCATTTTAAATCCATATAAAGAAGAGCTGTTCACCGCATTAATGAGCTGTAAGGGACCTGCCGCTCTTGTAATTAGCAACTCTGAGTAATTAGCAGCTGCAAATAGAGCAACACAGGGCGTCATAATTATGCCTCCCTCTATAGTCCGTCTGGAGAGGCCTGACTTTATTTCTTTTTTATTGACTCCAAGTGGTTAACTATGGAGTCCATGTCAGCTGTGAAAAACATATCGGAAGTTGATGAATTTACAAAAATTTAATATTACGTGTCTACCCAAAACGGAAAAACATGGCAAGTGGTTTAAGAGTCAAAAAACTTTGGAGACCAGTTTCTATTTATCCTTGGCTCTGGCAATATGTGCCACTGAATGCTGCATAGCATTATCGAGGAAACGGTGCGCGAAGAACGTAGGGGCGTATTGTTGGAGCCTGAAGGAAGATAGGAAAACTCACTGCCGTCGAAAGAAATTATATTTTTGTCCCCGAAAGTAGAGAATTACTCCTAGAAGACTTAGGTTAAGAGTAAAACAACACCGAACGGGTCGTGCTACATCTAGCTTAGCTTTTATATGAAGTGTACTAAGCTGGCGATTCGCTAGCATCAAAGCTAGAAACCGGGGGTGAACTTAGTAACCTCCAAGCAAGCAAGTTTGGAGACCTATGGTTTAGATTGTAAAATCTGCTCGTCCTTGGCTGTGACAATATGTTGTGTCACTAAATGCTGCATAGCATTATCAAGGAAACGGTGCGCGGGGAACGTAGGGGCCGTATTGTTGGAGCCTGAAGGAAGATAGGAAAAACTGTCAAAAGTATCATGTTTTTTGTCGCGGAAAGTAAAGAATTATTCCTAGAAGACTTAGGTTAAGGGTATAAACTACATCGAAGGGTCGTGCTGCCTTTAGCTTAGCTTATATGAAGTGTACTAAGCTAGCGATTTGCTAGCATCAAAGCTAAAAACCGGGGATAAATTTAGTAACCTCCAAGCAAGCAAGCAAGTTTGGAGACCTATGGTTAAGATTGTGAAATCTGCTGCTTCTTTTTCTCTCTTTAAATATTTAATTTCCGTTTTAATAAACTTTGACTACGTTTATATCTATGATAGTATCGGATAGAAATTCTATCCGGTAATTAACATCTGCTTAAAATAACCGGTATAAACGTTTCGGACTCAAATTTTTTTCCGATAATGTCTTTTAAGTCGATCCCATTGTATTGGACTTTCTGGGCCAATCGTACGATGGTAAACTCGATAATGTAATAAGGATTTGAATTCAATTCAACGTATGTACAATCTTGGCCAAAAAAAAATTGTCAAATTTTGACATTTCTGCCAATTTTTGCAAATTGCTCTTTTTTACGTTGTTTTACTTTTAATTACTATAAATAAAGCAGAAGGTTAAAGGAAATATTTATATTTTATAAAAACTAACAAATTAATAAATTAATTAACAATTTAATAAATTTAAACAAACTTAAATATCCTTCCAAACAAATGTAATATTTTATTGCGGCCCCGTTTTTTTCCAAGACAAAGTTTAGCCTTTCAGGCATCGAATGGACCAAAGCCCGGGCGTAGTCCAGATTTCCTCGTAACTCATTCCACGCCTCTAAAATTTTATCCTTAAGTTCGTTTACGGCTTAAACTTATTTTCTCTGTTTATTTTTTTAACTAATAAGTCATTTTCAACATTTTAATCCGGACTACGTGCGGGCCACGGTAAAACCCTAATACGCTGCCCTTCCATCCATTCATCGACATGCCGGGCCGTATGAACGCGACACTTATCTTGCCGAAAGATAAAATTTCTGTTCGGAAATCGATCCAGTACAGAAGGAAGCATGATATTCTGTAGTAGATCTATATGTATATACCTCCGTATTGAACCTTCTTTCGATAAAATTACATTCACCAATTCCTTGTGCACTCAGCCACCCCCAACATTTACTAAAAATCGCCCACTACCTTTTGGGTATATTTTTCATCAAATCGTGTTCATTGAAGCCTGTATACCTTAAGTATCCCATTGTAGCACGACTGAAACACTTTTTCATCGGTGAATATTATATTTTCTCAAAAAGTCGGAGGTTCCAAGTAAAATTGTAGAGCAAATCCAATACGTTGTTCTTTATTTGCATTTGTTAAAAATGGTTTTAAGGCTGCCGGGTGGCAGCGCAATTGAATATTTGCTTTATTCTTTGCCGTACCGTTCTAACCAATGCTAGGAAATTGCTTTCCGTTTTTGCTGTAACAACTGATTTAAATGGTTGGTTTCTCAAAATATTAACTAAATTATTGTCTTGTTCTTGGTTCGATAGTTTGTGGCGACCACTTCCAGCCCTTTTCTTAAAGGAGTGTGTTTCCTGCCATTTTTTTTTAACAAAATGAATAGTACTCTTTAGGAACAGAGTTACATTTGAAATTTTGTTTGTGGCATAAACGATTGTGGAATGAAATTTGCGACTAAAGATTGGGACTTAGATGAAACCTACATCTAATCGACCCAATAGACATAAAAGTAATCTTTCTTTTCATCAAAGTCACCCAAGGTACGTTAGTACTTTGACTGTGTGCCTTCGTGGACTGTTTCAAAATAAAAACATGCCTATCTGTGCACAGCAAGCAGGTATATGAGGCTATTATAACCTAACAGGGCACAGGTACTCCGTTTAACATAGCCTAGCTAAGCAGACCAAATAAATAATTGGGATGGTACGTTTCACAATAATTCGTTGAATTCTTGACCGCAATAAAATTTAAATTACAACACTCAGTGGAAAACCCAACCATAAATAGGTTGCCTGACAAATATCTATTGTGTAGGCACCGCACCTTTTGAAAGGGTACAGGTCCTAATTACCTACCAATATTAATAGTTTGAGTTATCTATTTTGGATGCTCAATAACACACACGAAAATAACTTGACAAACTTCAAACGACTAATGAAATAATACGAAAAGTCTCTGCTTTATATTCAACACCTGCAATTTGCCTATAACCTACATAATATACCAAAAAGTAGGTACAATAATAAATAAAGAAAATTTTAGGTCCGGACCTACATGCGGGTACCCAAAGTATATTAAGTTTTACGACTAACAGTAGCAGGTAAAATAAGAAATCAACGAATTATTGTGGAACGTACTGTAGGTACGTAGTATTAGCGGATTTTCCATCGGTCATTGGCTATCTTTAAATGATATTTAATTCTTGTAATAAAAATAATGGGAAATTAATTTCACAATGATATTTATTGTTAAAATTATATGGAAATACAGAAAAAATACTAAATTCTAGGACAAACTTACTAATGATACTTTTGGCCGATATTAGAGGCGTAATAATGTAAAATTATTTTAATATAATCAAGTTTACTCAATTTGTTATTTTTATAATCTCCCATTTTCCTCACAAAAAAAAATTCCATCTTGAATTAAAAGCTTAAAAGCCATTAGGTTTGGTTGGTTCTACTTAATTTTAGTTAGTTTTATAAAATGCTTTAATTATTGGCAGCTTAGAATCGGTTTTTCAACAGTTTTTACCAATGAAGATGGACCGATAAATTGTCGTACATACTAAAGTTGAGAATATTTATAAGGATCTTTTTTACCTAAGAATCTGTGCCAAGATCGGTCATTAAAATGATAGTAAAAAGGTGACCGTAATATTCTGTGCCCAGATAGGATACATCCGGTAAAAAGGAATGGCAGATATTAACTCTATTAGAAACAATTTTTCTTTCGCGTCGTATCCAAATAGGAATTTAATGACCATTATTAATCCATTTTCAAATGGGACACGAATCAAGCCACAATATTTGCATTTTCTAATGACAACAAAGGGGCATTATCAAAATTAAAAGTGGTAGAAATATGCGTATGTTAATTTATTCAAATTAGTGGCCATTACTAAAACAACTGACGGCTCGCGCCATCCCGAAGTCTCAGGGCTTATAAACGTTACGAGATATTAATTGTGAACAACCATTATTATTACGTCATTAGCACTTTGCTAGCAGCTTTTTATTAGTCTAGATGGGCCGCATAAATTTACATGAATTTTACTAAATTATTTTCCCCGATTATGCTCGGTTTCTTTATGCGTGAGCTGCCGACCATATTTTTCGCATAAAGTTATCGTTGGTGTGGTTTATGGGAAAATAATTAAAAAGGGGTAATAAAACAGAAATAGCTTATTAACGTATAAGCAAAAATTACATACCTTTAACTACCTAAAACGAAAATGAGCTTTGGTTATTAATGAAGTTGGATTTTAGCATCGTTTTAAGTGCTTATAGACGCATACGAGTATAGCTAAAATAACACCTTAGGCGTAAGAAACGAAAGTGTCAGGAAGCTGATATAGATGGGGAACATGTAGAATGCCACCCGAAAAAAGAAGGCTCAAAAGTAACATATAAAGAAAGTTCCAAAATTTGTTTTTACCCAAAAGTACACTCCTGTCATATAAATTATAACAGGTAATAAAATTAAACTATTACACATTATATAATGAATCATTTTATTTTTATTACAACCAGTCGGTCATTTTTTCAATCTTGAATACAGTGTCGCATACGACATCAATATATTGTTTTTCTACTAGCGTGTAGAAAGCAGCACTTTTCCGCACGCAATTTAGTTTGGAAAGTGTCACTTTTTCGCACTAGTGCGGAAAATAATCACTTTTCCGCACTAGTGCGGAAAAGTAAACCCTTGCAAATTTCCCACTTAAACAGGTACTTAAAATGTTTTTAATTCTGAAGTTTGACTTAGTATAAATTCTATTATTGGCATAGCATTCTTTTATTTGTACAAATTAGGTGTAAAATCAACGAAATATTTACTAAAAATAGGGTATTTTCACTCAATTGATATTGATAATGTTGTGTGTAAAAATTAAAAGTAGAAACACAATTAAGCAAAACCTGCTTAATAACACGGAAAAATACAAACCCCTTACTTTTCTGTTTAAGGTTTAATTATCATTGTAATTTAAATAGCCCGCCACTCCCCTAACCAATCAAATTCAACATGGATGCCAAGTCTGTTTAGGAACTATCGATATCGACAATCGTATCGATTTTAACGAAATGCTAAAATGCGAAATACTTTTTAGACTTTACACTAAAACACAGCCAGACTACCTAAATAGTTTCAATTAGAATAAAACATAGAAACTTACATCAAAATGGTTTTCACAACAATAATAGGCATGTCCTTTGGGCATTTTCTCAATACCTACAGCAGCACACCAGGCTTTTCTCCTATCGTCTTGTTTTGGAAGAGAAAAGAATATTTTTGAAGATCCTAAACTCGGCCGGCTTCTGGTTTCGCAAATAGTAACAATACACTTTTTTTTTCATTTTGAATAAAGTAACGGAAATTTACTCGTAAAAAGGGTTCATATCAAGGAAAGTTTGGCGATAATAATAACTATAGTAATAAATTGGAATATTTGGAAAGAACATAGAGAACCAGCCGGTATGTGTTCGGTGTGCAATACCCTTAACTGTTAAACATATTTTAGTGGAGTGCCCAGAATTTACAGCAGCTAGACTTAAATATGAGCTTAAAGACTCCCTTCAGGATATTCTTAATAACAATTTAACAAACACTATAAACTTCATAAAAGATTGTGATTTATATAAGTCAATTTAAAAACATGTTATAATACAGTTTACTAAAATGTAAATAAACTAATGTACTGTCTACGTGCAAATAACCCTTCGCGGTTGAAGCACTTCCTAATAAAAAAAAAAAACACACACTATTTACAAATTAGAAATCATTAATAAATATTAGAGGTTACAGGTTATACAGTATTATGACATTGACAATATTACAATTGACAGGAAACGCCAACTTTGTAGATGTTGCGCATATCGATATTTGATGACAGGCGTATCGAATAACAAAAAGCTGACAACAAAGCAGAAATTCCACCAATAGAAAATTTAGGGCCGTGACGTCATGGGCCTACAAAATTCAAACTTAAAATTGATTTTTAAGGCGTTTCCTTAGGCCAAAAAATCGGGAAAAAATATTTTTGGCCTTTATTTTCATGTGGCTTTGCAATAAGCTAATAAAAGAAATCATGAAAAACGCCTATTAATATTGTTTTAAAAACATTGTTTCAAACATCCTGGTATATATTAAACTTGCTTGTCAGATTTTTAGTTTTGACTGGTGCCGGTGTCCATATTATAAAAGATCAAAGTCATTAAAAGTCATCGACAATTAAAAGTGTCTTTAGTACATGCTGATCAGTATCGTCGATTTTGAATAAAAAACGTTTCCCATGGAGTCTTCTGACGAGGAATTACCTGAATCCATTCTCAAAGCAGCCGAAATAGAAAATAAAGATTTATTGCCGTCCAAGTCGAGGAATAGGTATGAGAAAGAATATCAAAAGTATGAAAGAAGAAGTTTTTATGGCATATTTCGCGGAACTTGCTAAAACATGTAAACCCAGTACCTTATGGTCAAGGTATTCCATGTTAAAAATTGTCATTAAGATCGAAAAGAACATGGATTTAAGCAAATATTTCAAAGTTTCATCATTTCTGAAAAAGCAAAATGTTGGATTTAGACCCAAGAAGGCCAAAATTTCCTCGAAAGATGAAATAGCAAAATTTAATAAGTATGCTCCAAATGATGTCTATCTAGCGATAAAGGTAGCTACAATTTTCGGACTAGCTGGTGCGTGTCGTCGAGAAGAATTGATGAAAATTAGCATTGATGATATTGACGATATGGGGAATCTTTTAATTGTAAAAATTCCAGACTCCAAAAACCATTCTAGCCGAAGTTTTGTCATTTCCGAGGAAATTGAAAATCGAAAATATCTAGCCTTGTATAGAAAGTATTTCAGTTTACGAAAGCCCGAAACACCACACAGAAGATTTTTTGTTAGTTGCAAAAAATTGGCTTGTACTGTCCAGTGCATAGGAATAAATACTTTTGGCAAGATGCCCTCTGAAATAGCTGCCTATTTACGTCTTCCAAACCCAGAACTTTACACGGGACATAGCTTTCGCCGTTCTTCAGCTAAAGAGTTAGCTAATTCTGGTGAAGGCATAACGAATATTGAAAGACTTGGAGGTTGGAAGTCATCATCTGTTGCAGAAGGCTACCTAGAAAGCTCTACAAGTTTTCAAAATATTATCCCAAAATTTATCTACCTTTGAACACAGCAAAACGCACTCAAGGCCCATTGTACCGTCTTCTAGCAAGCAACAATGTGTCTCTGTTACCTGTAACGACGACCGGTTCAATTTCACCTCAACGGCAATCTTCAACTCCGCAACTTACCCACAACTTGCCTCTGCGATTCATTTGCAAAATGCTACCAACTGTTCTTTTACGATTAATGTTGTTAATAATAATAAGTAGTAATGGTAAAAATAAATATTTTATTTTTATAAATTATCTAATGGTTGTTTAGTTTGACTTTTTCCACCCACTCGTAGAAAAAATGTTGTACCTAACACGTAAGGAAAGTGTCTTTTCCACCCTTGACGGCTTACCCGAACTCCGCTTCGCATCGTTCGTGTAACTGCCGTCGCGTGCGGAAAAGTATCCCTTTCCGCACTTGTTAGGTAAATAACTATTATAATATCATAAGAAAAAAAATTGTCGGCAAAATATTTCGATTGTATGAAAGTTTGTTGCTTGATAATCTCATAAATGACATTTACAACAAAACCACGAGCCGTTGGGCAAGAGGTTTTGTGAAAAATGTCATGAAAAAATTGTCATAAAAGCAACAAACTTAAATTAAAATAGAGAACTAATTTGCTTAGATTTTTTTTTATCAAATTATATTTGGCAAGACTATTTCATGGGAATGCGAGCCAAATTTTAGCTAGACACAGTTTATTGTCAGACTTGTTAGACTGACAATACTTTTTTTTCTTTAACCTAACAAAATTTTGTCGCTGAGAAACCATTATGTTGGTTTGGTCCAGGTAAGTTTTTTTATCTTGGGACACTCCACGAAGGCTTTAAAGGAAACATCAACTTTAACCGGTACAGTGTGGAAAATTGTAAATAATACTGTTAAGCCTAGAAAAGTACGAAAAGTCAGTGGTGCACCTAAATCTGTTGATTTATGCAATGAAGATTTAATTCGTCGGAAAATTTATGGGATGTACGAAGAGCAAAAGGTTCCCTCATTATTATCGCTTTCAGCGAGGCTATCCGAGGATGATTGTGACATAAGTTGTTCTACTATAACAAAAGGCAAGTTATAATGGAATCACGCCGCTTGCAACAACTTAGAATACAATATCTGAAAAAAATAAATAAGGCTAGATCGGAAAATCGAACGATAATATACCTAGATGAGACATGGTATGACACCTATGACACACCAAGTAAAGGATGGACTGATAAAGAAAAAAACATCATACCCAAGCTCCGCAAATAAAGGTAAATGAATAACAATTCTTCATGCGGGGTCAGAAGACCGCTGGGTACCAAACGGTTTATTTTTGGCAGCCAAAAACATTTCGGATTCCAGCTTAGATTGCCACTGCGATACAATAGCTGAAGTTTTTGAGGACTGGTTTCAAAACAAATTATTATCGAATATACCACCAAAAAGCAGTATTGTGATGAATAGTGCAAACATAGTCGCCAGAATAAAGTGCCAAGTTCCACCAGCAGAAAAAAGGAAATACAAGACTTTTTGTCTGACCGTGACATATATTTCCATGAGAGTTATAATGTTAAGCAATTGTTAAAGGTTTTAAAATGTTACAATTTCAAAAAAAAAAACGTTTGCGGTAAAATTGAAGAGGTAGTAGGTCACGAAATAATTCGGCTTCCGCCATATTACTGCATTTTCAATTTGATCGAGTTGATATGGCATAAACTTAAGTCTAATACACGCGCGCACAATAATACACCAACTTTAAATCCTAGTGTGATTGTACTGATAAAAACAGAAGTCGAAAATGTAACCGTTAAAAAATGGAGAAACTGTACTGAACACGTTAAAAAATTGAAAACCTTTATCGCTTAATGTATATAATAAATAGCTTAGATGCTGTAGAAAGAATTATTATTAATTTGGAAGATAGTAGTGATAGCGAAATTGATTTAGAGTAAAGATATGGTGTGTTTTATTTTGTTTTTAAATGTAAGTTTTATATACCGTTAAAAAATAGTATAACTGCAAATTTTTGTTTGTTTATTTAATTTCCAACCAACTTTACACATTAGTAGAATTAATAAATTGTAAAAATTAATTTACTTAGTACTTTATCTTTTTCATCAGGTATAGTGCGGCCCTGCACGGTAAATCCGAAAAGTTTTATGGTTTTATTGCATTCCAAGCAAAGTCAAATCAAGTTACTTTCTTAGATCGTGAAAAAAACTATACCCACTTCTGACTTTATCCCTTTGATATTTATATGGTTACAGCCAAGCTGTAGTTACTAATGTCAATCAAATAACCTAAAAATAAAGGACAGAGGCTTTGTGTTAAAAAGGTATTTTTTAAGTTTAATACTGATATAGATGGTCGGTGTTTAATAGAATGACCTATATATAGGACACATCATATTGATTGTTTATCTAAAAATTTCTTAAAATTATTTTAGAAAGTGAAAATCTCTAATTTATGCTTTAATTTTGGATATTTTTAAAAGTAATTGACTTTGCATCTTTAATTATTATTTTTGAATATACAGGCTGCCCGGAAATATCGTTCAAATAATTCTAGGGGTGCGTCTACATGTTAATTATGAAAAAAAGGTTAAAAGGTGGCACCGGGATATAATTTCCGCGGTATAAATGACATAATAAGGTTTTTCTGTAGAAAACCTGTCAGGCTAGTCGTTTCGGAGAAAACACTCTCCAAAGAAAATAGTGCATGCATTGCGTTTCAAAGATATGAAATAAAACCTATATCCCGTTGTTATCTTTGAAGCGCCCTAGCAACCTTATGACGCATTTGCGGACCTTTGTTGATATGAACTTTTCTTCATAATTTAACATGTAGAATCACCCCTAGAATTATTCGAATGGTATTTCCAGACACCCTGCATAACGTAAGAAATTATTATTTTATTATTAAAATATATTTTTTTATTTAATGTTTTTTAAATTATTTTGTTCTCTCTCTCGCACGCTTGTTCGCATGACCAAGCGCAAGACTGCCTCTAGTACGTATATGCTCGAAGTTTACGAAAGCACACGAAATTTTTTATGAAGCCTTAGTACTAGGAACCATGGATGTCCTTTTTCATATAAAACAGGTAACTGTTCTTCTGGCTGAAAACCCATGTGCCGCAGAAGCTTCAATTTAAACTTGAAAATAATATATTATATCCTAAAAGAAAATTCGCTCTACATTAATTTTTTTTTAATATTCCTTAAAAAAATAATTTAATTTTGAAAATATTTTTAAAGGGCTTTAATATTAATTTTTCTTCCTGAAACTTCAAAAATCCCTTTCATCATTAGACTACGGGCCCGCTTAGAAAACAAGAAAATCCTTTTCTCAGTGTACGTGTGTCGTTTCCGCAGCGTTCATTAATAATCCGAATGCGGTTCCCCCTCTTAAACGTACCTAAGTTTTTTCTGCAAAGTTTTAAATTACCCTCGAAGATTGGCCTGACCTGCTAAGGCTAATGACGTGTATTTATGCTGGAGTCCAAGTTTCAGTATGTGGTTAGACGGTGGTTAGTCAATGTTCAGTGTTGCCAAATTTAAGTTGAAACGGAATTTATTCGTAATTATTATTAATATTAAACTAGAGCTTAAACATAAAATTACTTTATACGAAGTAGGTAAAGGCGATAATGAGCAAAAATGTATTTCTCTTAAGCCTCTATTAGTGTACTAGCTTTTCGACCGCGTGGGCTACACGATTCTGTCTGTTGTTATATCTTTCTTGTTCTCACTGTTTTATACATACGTGCCACATCGTCGTCTGTCTTCACGTATCTGGTCCTTATCTGCTCCTTGGCGTCACGTCACAACACGCTCTTCGCGCTCCGTCTACCGTCACACACTCCGCGGTGTGTTGGTGGTTGTAAACGAATTGGTACCAATTTTTTATGCAACTTTCTGTCCTTTTAAACCCTCAGGGGATAAAGGTCTAAAAATTCTTCCACTTTTTATTTTTCTAAATAATCGGAAGCCTAATTTCCAACTTTCAAATTTACAACTTCAAAAATTATAATTTTTCTTTACAAACTTTCATCCCTATTTTAACCCCGCACTTCTTTTTTCGGTGCCATATCAGGTCCTCCTGATGTTTGCAATCACAATGGCGAGCTCTGCTCTGTGTTCGGCGAGCCTAAAGAATTGCTCTGCGCTACAAATTCAGGCCCACTCTCAAATATTTCTTAACCACGAGGCTCTACCGACCCCTCTACGGCTATCTTACCCTTTATTATATGTTGAAGGATACGGAAACGATCACCCCTGAGTACGTGACCTAGATAGGACAACTTTTGGCATTTAACTGTTATTAGTAGTTCGCGAACGGCGTTTGCTCTATTTAAGACCGCGTTATTTGTCTGCATGGCTACCCATGGAATTCCGAGCCTATGTCTATGTAGCCACATTTCAAATGCTTCAAGACGATTACTGGTTGCTGTTTTTAAGGACCAAATTTCTGCTCCATACAACAGTATAGACCATATGTAACACTAACCCCCTCTAAGGGACGTAATTTCAAAAATTTTAAAGCGGATAATTTTTAATCGTAATCAATCGCCTACATACTAATTTTCATCTCCTATTTTTCTGGGTAATCGGAAACCCAAGAACCAACTTTCATATTTACAACTTTAGAAATGACAATTTTTCTATACAAATTTTTGTCTCCATTTTACCCCCCGCTGCTATCCAGATATACCTTGTTTGTTTCTCCGTTTTCGGCGCTTGGATACAAAACTTTGGCTTCGGCCAAATCTTTGGCTTTTCTTTGAACGAAGTCGAACGTATAACCGGGGGTTAAAGTAGTGTTAAAGTTTTTAGGTGTTTAACCAATTTTATCCCCTCCTTTCGTTAAAGCACCGAAATAGGCAGATATATGAGGCTCACACCTTTTTTATATTTTCCCCAATAGGATCAGACTTCTAGTGAATCCGATATCAAATTGAGAGAGAGTTCTACATCTCCTCCTACTCGTGCCGCTACCGGACACGAGCACAATATGTGTTCTGGTGTCCCTGTCTCCTGGAAAGTATGACGAGCAGACGATTAGATCCGTCATGCACTCCTCTCCCGGTATAGTGACTTGGGTAGCTACCAGGTCCTTGTTACAGGAACCGGATGTTCTTTCTGAGGCGAGGCCGTATCTCCGGCCCTTAGCTATAAAAACGGTTCTATCCGGTTTCTGTTTAAAGCCAGGAAACCCTTATCCCTATAAAAGCGCTCCTGTCCGCCTTCTGTTTGGATTCAGGGATCCCTTCCTAAGTACCTGTTTGTTCGGGATGGATTAGCCCTTCCCCGTGAACATGCGCCCGTGACAGGGCACCTTTCGAAACGAATTCACCCGTTTCAATCGGCGCAGATTTATCTGCTTGTGACCTTGGGTGGCACCTTTCGAAACGGATTTATCCGTTTCGGTCAGCGCACCTTTGTCACTTTTTTCCTATAAAAGCGGTTCTCTCCGCTTTCTGCTTGGAGTTAGGGAAATAATAGTCCACTACGGCAGGGTTCCGCGTTAAAGAATGGGGGGTGAAAGTATGTATTGAAATTCATCATTTCTGGACTTAGAAGTATAAAAATTGGTATTAAGGCTTGTAATTATGATTAAAAATGATCTGTTTTAATATTTTTTAGATTGCCTCTGATGGGGAGGTTAAAATGGAGATGAAAGTTATATGTACAGAAAAATTATCATTTTTTAAGTTGTAAATATGGGAGTGGGTAATTAGGCTTTTGATAACCCAGAAAAATTGGAGGTTCTTAATTACGGTTGAAAATTATTTGTTTTAAAATTTTTAAAATTTTATCCCATAAGAAGGGGGTAAATTAAAATAATAAAAACTGTCATGTTTGAAGTTGTAAATATGGCAGTTAGTAGTTATCTTTCTGATTACGCAGAAAAATAGGAAATGTCACCTAAGAAAGTATTTAGAAAAAGATTTATGAAAATATAAAATGGGGATAAAAGTTTGTATAAAAAAATTGTCATTTTTAAATTTGTTAATGTGGGAGTTTTTTCGAAAACTTCTTAGTAAATGGGTGAAATGGGGGGAAGGGGTAAAAGTTTGTATGGAACCGCGTTCATTTTACAAAATAATAACAAATGAAATACTATAAAATAAAAATTACTTAATCGCACGACGCGCGCTACACCGCGTAGTGTTTGAAGGAAGAAGAAGCGCGGGGAGCGTGATGGAATGTGACGCGATAGAGTAGGAGGGAGGTAGGAGCAATATTCCGCGAAAACGTTAAAAAAACAAAACAGCCAAAATTGTGTAGTCTACGCGGGCAAAGCCGAGGGCGAAATGCTAGTCTTTAATAAAATTGGTGCGGACTTAGGTAAACTTTTAGAAAATGTTTCTAAAATTATAACTAAATTTGGAAATCTGATTATTTACAATAATAACGTTTTTTTTTGAAAAATCGACAAAGGAAACTCGAGATCGTCCCAACTGAACACCTGGTATATGTCTCTTCAGCTCGAGAAATCGAATCCGGGCAGGGTAACTGACTACTATGTCACCAAGAGAGACTTTAAATATATTGGAATATTCTGTGAAAAAATAAAGTTTGGCAACATACTAATGGACATAATCGCATATGTAAATAAATACCAAAATCAGAGGGTCCAGTCTAAATAGATTAAGTGTGACACTCGTCTAATCGGGCCGTCACAAAAGTAAACCCAAAAAGGGTATTAGGCCGTCCGTTAAAGAGGAAGTCTTGCCCTAAGCCCTTCTACACATGACAATCCGTACAAAGCTCGTTTGTTTTGTTTTGTATAAGCTGTATGTATGCACGCGCACTGGCATGGATTTAAAGACTAAATTAGGATATCGTTTTAACTTAACTCTATAATTATATTTTTGCGTAGGGGGATAGTTAATCGACATTTATATGCTGAATAAATACCTAAAAATGTTTAGATGCCGAGTTATATTATTTATTTTGCATGTAAAAATGGGGAATTAAGGTAACGATATGACAGTCGTTAATAAAAAAATAAATATTTAAATAAATTAAAAAAAAACATAAATTTAGTAACCAGATTTATTATATGGTTAAAAGAAGTAATGTTTCCAAATGTTCTTTTTGGGTATTCGCCAGAAATTCCTATTTTTATATTCTCCAAGTGGGGCCGCTATTTACTCCTAAACAGGCAGATTGCCTAAAACCAAATATAGAAAACCTCCCGCCCAAAAAAAAAAAAAAATGCTTAACTACGTTTCTTTGGAAAGCTTTTCCCGTTTTCAAGATAAAATATTGTATAACTATTTCTTTAATTTGGTAAAAAAAACATTGATATTTTGCAGCAGCATGGCTTTTTTGGGGTCGCTCACTGGAAACAATTGTATTCTCATTCTGTAAATACTCGTACTTACGTCATCCCCTGGATGGGCAGCAGGTGGATGCTGTCTTCACCGACTTTAGTAAGGCATGTGACAAGATCAGTCATATTACTAAAACGCCTTGCACAGGTCGTTGTGGGTGGAAACCTTTCTTAGTATGTCTCTGTCCAGGGTTTCTGTTCAAAACCATTTTTTACCACATCCGGTGTATACCAAGGGTTACACTTGGAACCGTTATTTTTCATTATTTAACTTAATACATAAAATTTTGTTTTCAGCACTGTAACTACTTATTTTGTGCTGGTGATTTGAAGGTATATTCCTCCATCTCGAGTCTAAGCAAGTGCAGTAAATTGCAAAGCAATTTAAATCACTTGAGTAGATTTTGTGATCAAAACAGCCTAGTTTCAAATTTGGATAAATGCACATCAATTACATACATACATTTTTTCGTAATCAAACTTAGTTTAATCATGTTTATCACTTAAAGAATGTCCCGTTAAAAAAGGTGGGTAACATTTGGGATTTTGGAGTCATTTTTGATTCCAAGCTTATTTTTGACTTGAATGTTGATGCAGTTGTAAGTTCGGCTTTAAGAATACTGGGTTATGTAATCAGAAAGTTATTTAGAAATAACAAGCCAATTATTTCTTTATATAGCTCTTTTGTTTTAAGTAAATTAAATTTCGCTGGTGTTATTTAGAACCCTAGACAGAGCACATACAGTGAAAGGCTTAAAAGGATACAAAACAAAT
This sequence comes from Listronotus oregonensis, assembly GCA_019359885.1. Classification (NCBI taxonomy): domain Eukaryota; kingdom Metazoa; phylum Arthropoda; class Insecta; order Coleoptera; family Curculionidae; genus Listronotus; species Listronotus oregonensis. The sequence continues at coordinate 41,338 of JAHBCN010005170.1, forward strand.
TTATAAAATTTATTGCGTTTAAACACTTTGCACAAACTCATTTTCATCTGAAGTCACTGTGTGACCGCAGATTTGCCTTAGATGTTATATTTTTGTATATAATATAAAATAATATTATACAGTGTCCTTGCATACTGCAAAAAATATCTCTCACTGCTTCCCAGAGGTCTCTAAGGGTAAACGAATTATTTTTTCTACTATTCAGAAACGCAAGAACGGATCAGAATTTACCACTCTGCAGAATAATAAGAAATTGTAATATGTGTGCCGATCAAATAGATTATTTTTCAGTGTTGATCATTACCTCCTTTATTAATTGAAAACATCTCGTTGGGTACACGCCAAAAGAAACAATCGGACCACTTCGGTCCTGGTCCCGTGATATAGAGACTAAGCCTGCTCGGTCCTATTGCCCCTAAAAAGCCCCAAAAAATCTAAACAAATATCTACATTTGGGTAGCAAGTCTGACGTTTTAATGATACAAATAAAGTAAGTAAAAAACTTAACTTTCTGTTTTTAGAACTACACCTATTTTTTTGTTGTTTGCAAAGTAATGAAAAAATCATTAATTTCCAAATCTTGAACTATTTGGAAAACACAAAATTTTACATGGCAGACAGTATAGATTCCGTCACAGAAGATCCACAGCTGATCTTCTATCTTTTGTCCACACAACTGGAACAAGTTCCTTGAGTTTCTTGGTGAATCCCAGATCATTGCTCCTGACGTATCTAAAGCTTTTTGATCAAGTATAGCAAGATGGGGTTTTCTGCTAAACTTTGTTCTTAGCTTTCCAGTTTCCTTTTTAATCGACGTTTATCAGTTATTGTAGATGGTCATTCTTCCAACTTCTATTCAGTTAATGCTGAGGTGGCCAGGGCTCAATACTGGCACCAACTCTGTTTCTTCTTCACATCAACGATCTTCTCTCTTCCACAACCAATCCTATCCATAGTTTTGCTGACAATAGTACCTCCACTCCAATATTTAATTTTTTAAGCCATCCTGTAATTCTGATTGGGAAAACAAGCTCAAGTCAAAGCAAATATCTCTTTTACAGTTGTATCGATGCGATGTTGTTTCCGATTGCAAGCCTACAGGAGATAACGTTTTTCGGTAACTATTTTTCACTTAAATGACATAGATTATACACCATTTTAAAGGTAAGGAGATAATCTATGCCTCTGCTGTAATGGATTTTTAAAATATGAGTCAAGTTAAGAGAAAATAGTATCTAAACATTTTACCGATTTTAGGGTGACTTTCACTCAAGGAAATATTAACAAATAATTTCAAATTTAAAAAACTATTACAGCAGAAGCCTAGATTTAAGTGTTGGCTTTCAAATGATTTTTAAAAATTATCGATAACTTATACCGTTTTTGAGAAAAACATTATGCCCCGAACCCCAAATTGGATCCAATTTTCGCGGCGCGAATGGACTCTTAAATTTGGTTGTTCACATATGAGAAAGCATTCATTTTTAATTCTATCAAAAAGACTTTTTGTAACTCCCTTTCTTTCCATTATAAAGGGTGAGATAAAATTAAAGTATCTGTTTCTGTATGTAGGTTTCCTTAATAATACCCTTGTTTATTAAAATGTTTTTATTTAACCTGGGAAAACAAAACAAGCTTACTCTCATAATTCAACAAATTATGACCGTAATTTGGATAATATACTATACTGAATTTTATTCTATACCTAAAGTCCAAAATTTCTGTCAGTGACGCATTTAATACCGGCCACTCAACCGAAGAAGCGGCTGAATAAAAATCTAACACTAGTAAATGATTTTTAAGCCTATGATATACTTTCCGCTCAAATAACAGTGAACCGGCCAAAAGTTTCATCGCCACGTTGTCATAATTCGCAAGAATAAATCACCAGCCAGCGGTCGCACTTAAAATAGCACGCCAATATGTATTGAAATCATTGTTATCAAGAAGACAATAAAAGTGGCATCATACTTAGTTTACAACTTGAAGAGACTTGAAAATAAGCGTATCGACAGGGTTTTCGTGCTGTTCGATGATTTTATTTAGCTATTATTGATTATGGACAGATTTTTCAAGTTTAAATTTTAATTGCTATACAGGGTATTTTCTAAATATATAAATTTCTAATAATTGTAGTATATAGATATTGTTTTGTGCCAATTTTATAATAGTTTATCTTATTTAGTGTATATAAAGATTTAGTGTTGTTAAGTGCTTTTAATTCTGTAAACTATGAATATTAACCAACCTTTAACTAGTTATCCGCCTACAAAAAAAGCTCAGTTAACGTTAAAAGAACGAATAATGGTTAAAAATGTTTACCATGGGATTCGGGAACGAAATCCAGAACTAACCACTTTGGATGCTGCAGAGATATGTGCAACTTTAACAAAAGTTTTTTCGCGTACGGTATATCGAGTTTTAAAAGGCAAAAAAATCAATATTAGTAATTATTCGGATACTGGAAAATGCGATTTTTTTGCTATTTTTTTGCACACTTTTTACTTTTCGATTGTTAAACATGAATCAGAAGCTGTTTTTTTGGCTGCCTCTTATAGTATTTAAAAATAATAATAATTGAATTGTTTAATTCCATTTTACGACATATTCCTTTAAATTCTGTCATTTGCATGAAAACATATTTAAAAAACTCATACTATGTTAATATTTAAAAAAGTAACGAAAAACCTTAATTTTCAATAAAAAGTAGGTAAAACGTTTAATCCGAATTCAACTCGAAATTTAAAAATGTTGACCTGTTACCAGGTTGTAATAAGTTATATGGAACACGAAAGACCGAAATAGTTATTGGATTCTACAAGCTGATGATCTCAGAGCTTTCGTGTTCCTATATAGTGGATATTTTTGATGAAGCAATGCGTAAATATCGTATTTAATATTGAAATTGCAAGATCGGTGGTGAATTGGCAAGTCGGTGTAACTTGGATTGTCTATCGTTCTGCTTTTACATCTTTTTTAATTTATGTTAAGACTAAAATTTTATTATTTTTTTATGTAGCAAAATAAAATCAAAGAAGGTAAAATTTAAGTAAAAAATGTTTTTTTTTGGAAAAACGTTGAAACATCGCAAAAAAAAAACTCAAATTTGTGTTCTATGACCTCAAAATAGGAGGTGTGCAAAATTAAGCAAAAAAATTAGATTTTTCATTAATCGAATAATACCAAAATAATATAGGCTTGTTACTAATATAAAGGGTGATGAAAATGTGAGAAAATAACTTTTGCTTGTAAAAAATATTTTCATGTTTTGACGAAATTTTATCATTTATTTTCTAAAATGCATACGCCACTGGTATTGATTCCCCTGACCCCACACAACCCGGGGCACTCTAAAAGCGAGCGATGCGTCACTGACAGAAATTTTGGACTTGAAGTATAGAGTTTTACATGTAACCACAACTTTATAGTTTTTTTTTGTCATAAGAGTAAAATTTTAAAAGATCTAACTATCCTTTTATAGTTACATGATGCACAAAAAATTAAACTACAATTATAATTTAATTTAGGACCAACAATAATTAAATAAGAATCGCTTCTTTTACTTATCTTCCATGATTCTTTCCATTAAGCGCCCCGTGTACAATAAGAAGTATCATCAGTGGAAATCCCCTTAAGCAATTTTCCTTGCAGTTTGGGATCGTTTCGTTGACAACGGGGCTTACCTAATGATCTAGCCGAAATTAACGTGGCAAGTGCCGTTGATGAATTGGAACAAACAGATAATGAATCGGTCGTTTGTAAAAGAAAATTGAAATAGTAATTTAAAAAGTTACAGTTAAGGAATACATGGTAATTAGCGAAGAGTATATTATTGGTTCATCTGAAGTGTCATTAAAGACTCCTTGAATTAAGGTACTAGTCCACTTTAAAAGGCTATAAAACACAAATTTTCATTTTTTTTTCTTGGCTGTTTTAATAAATAAAAACATAAATCGTTTTTTATAACAATGTTTTATGTATTAAAAATAAAAAAAATGATAATAGTTTTTATTTTTTAAAAAACATTCACGAAGCGTCAAAATGGAGCCGCTGAAAAAATGTTGTCCCACTGCGGACAAATAATCTTCAGATCGGCAAGTCTAAAACAAAAAAACCAAATAGCTTCTTTAAAAAAAAGCTCTTTTAAAAGCTAATTCGCCACATTTAATCAAAAAACAAAAAAAAATTGGTGGACGTTTGAAAAAAATATATTAAAAATCAGTCGATTTCTTCACAATTTTGTCCCCGTAAAAAATCCAATTTTTTGCCACATTGTGGTAAATTGTCTTATTAAACATCTTAATAAACAAACGCGACAGTTTTTTTTTTTTAATTAGGTTTAGTAGTTCCAGAGATTAACTGTCCGCAGTTAAAAAAAGTCATTTCGAGAAAAACGCCGACCAAAGACTATAAACTACACAGGATGGCTTAGTTCCCATTTAACTTACGTTGAAAAATCTAGGGAAAGCGGGAAGGCAGTGACGTCACCACCGATGCTAAATGGTTTTGTTTACATGCATTTGGCCATTTGATCGTCTGTGTTTGAGTTTTTTTGTAATTTTGTTGAACAATTGGCATTTATTAAAGTACTTTTAGAATAGTTTGGACTAGAGAAGACAAATACACATTCGTTTGATTTTGTTAATTGTGTGTAACAATTCGATTTAGGACAAAAAAGGTATATAAAATTATTTATTATCCTTTTCTTCTATATAAACACAATATTTTTAAATGTATCAGATTTAAATTTTGCTTACAATTTATTTTGTATTAAAAAACCTTTTCTAAATTTGTAGAATATGCTATATAACGCATAGACGCGCTTTCTGCCGGCACCGGTCGTGACGTCACAGCGAGTTTCACCTTGGTAGACAGATTGGGCAAAGTGAGCCATCCTATATATTTTATAGTCGTTGAACGCTAACTAGCAGCTGCGTAAGCAACTGCGTACAGCTAAGAGCATGCGCACTTTTTTACTAATTTACCAGTGTTAGGATTCAAATTTTTTTAAATATTTTAGAAGGTGATTTTTAAAGGTCCAATGATATAAGAAATACATGTTTTTTTAATTGTATAGTGGACTAGTACCTTAAATTTATTTTAAATCCGTTTTTTGTCTACTTAAAAGCCCCTTGCTAAATGTCTTTTCTAAAAAAAATATTTCTGAATAATTACAGCTTGAAGTTCATGTTAGCCCTTTAAACCTGACACGTGGCTGAAGCATGTGCTCAGCGTTACCACATTAATTAGATCTTTGATTTTTTTAGTACGTAGGAAAACATTTTTTTTTTAATTAATAAGATTTCAAGCTTTTTGTTATGATTGGATGATGAGCACAGGGATATAGAGTTCTGGCATACAGTAAGCTTATTAAAGGATATCAATGAAAGAATTTAAATATTAAGGCATCTTTAATATTGCAACTCAAATGCATTTGTGTTTGTTTTAAACGTAAAATGCAAAAGAACTTTTCAGAGTTTAATTGCATTAACACTGACGGTTCAAATAAATTTTAAATTAAAAATGTCTCTACTATAATCATAATATTTTCTAAAGAGAGCTTAAAGGAGATTGAGAATTGCACCAAATTTAATCCAGATTTACAGATGTTAAAATTAATGTAGGACTAAATATTATATACAAATATTAAATGACACTAATAAGAAATAAAAACTAGATTTTATTTCGATGTTGGAGTATTATAATTTTTGTATTATACTATTATATAGTAGAGGTAATTTATATTTTCATTGTAATAAACATATTATGTATTTATTATCAGAAAATTTAGTAAAAATACATTAAAACTAATGAGTGCTAGGGACAAAGTGTGGTAATTTATTATGTTGCTAAAACTTTAAATTGATATTGTCAAAACTGTCAAAAGTTTTATTTGCAAGCTTTTTTCAATGGTTATTGTTTTCGGTTTATAATGAATAGAACACTACATAGTTAAACTTATTTTGGAAAGAAGTTGACTATTTTTAATGATAAGAATCCATATATAACTTAGGATTTACACATAAAATAGTAAAAGACATTTTTAAATTTAAAAACACCTATCGTCACACCGGAGGAAAAGGTGACATAACGTAAAAACTTAGTTTTGAGAAAATTCCCAATTAAAAAAAGATTTCATGTACTAATATAAATTTTTATTTAATATTTTTTTATACCCAATAAGACATGGCTTACCCTATTAAAAGCATTATAAGATTTTTTAATTACTTTGATTCTAAGATAAAAACAAATATATTTTTTGGCTTATGTTACTTTCCCTGCAAATAAATTTAAACAAATAGCGTCACTTTTAAAGTTATGATAGTTTCGTTGTCACTTTCTTATAAAATTCTTTTATGAATACTGTTAAATTGTGTTTTGAAAAGGCAAATTTTGTCTTAAGTAAAAATGTAACGCTTTAAAAAGGCTTAATAGGATTAAAAGAAGGCCCTTTTTAATTTTAAAATCATGGTATCATTAATATTAAGCCTATTTGCTATGATGGTACAAACGAAATCAATTACCACACAAAATTAAAATAAAGGTAAACATTAAAACATTTTTAAAAAGTATATTTTAATTAATCTAATATTACCCCTATTAAAATTATCTTTTCTTTTAGAAGCAGCTAAAGGGATTTTATGCTATGTTAAAAGCTAATTATTATCAGTACTATATTAGTAATTTATGAAATGTGTGTCTAATATGTATATAATTTAAAAATTGTTGCATATATTTTTAAAAATTATATATAACATTCCCCGAAGACTTGCATAAAGACCAATTGCTGGGTTTTAAGATGTTTAACCCATTTTTCCCCATTCCGTCAACTCTATTAAAATACCGAAACATGCAGATTTTGCATTTCACGGCACTTTTTAGACAACGTGGTATTACCACCATAGACCTTATAAAAATAACTACTTCCTTTGGATTACCGTCCTTAACCTCTGGGTAATATCATTTCGATGCGACCTACCATCCGTTTTATTACAAATTATTTTTTTTCTTTCTCTTGCGCTTTCGTTGAACATTAAAGCAAGGGTTATATTTTTTATTTAGTATTTTTGTTGTCTTTATATTGACAATCTTACAAAAAATGTATATTTGTGAAAGTTCGTTGCTTGATTCGTAGACTTTCGTGTTTCTTCCTTCCTTTTTGTTGCTGACTAGCTGATTGTTTTGTAATAAAATTTTTATAGAAAAACATTTTGAATAATTGTTTAATATACAATTCTATTATTGATGTCAGTATGACAAATAAGCGCTCGGGAGGGGGGGGGGGTTACAGGGAAAAGCAAGTGCCCCCCCTGGCCTTAAAAAACATATATATTTTATTTCTAAAAATTTAATATGTTTAAAATTTTTATTTATTGTTTATTATAATCGTCGTTTTATTGTTGGTATACATTTATTTATTGTTTATTATGATCATTAATTTTATTTTAATGTTAATAATATTGTCGTATCCGGGACCTTGTATATGACTGATCCCGAAGATCCGATTGATCAGGTATTTCTGGTCCAAAAGCAATGGGCAATCCAATTAGTTAAATTTGATCCGATCTTTTTTTTTTGTTAAATTTGTTAAATTGTAACTGTAATCTGTAACCCTTCTGTAACCAAATCTGCGAGCGCAACTGGTCTGACATTGACTAGAGCAGGTGTGGAAGACAGGACTTTTGGAATGTAAACAGAACAAGACCTTAAACGTTTCATAAAATTGTATTTGTTATACATACATAATCATGACTTTATTGGTCTCGTAAGTTTATAGTCTCGCTTGCTGGACCTTAAAAACCTTGCCGAATAAAGCTATGCTTTATATTTATAACATACACCGATATGATTATATAGGATTTTGTTGCCCTATATTGACAACACTGCAAAAAGGATATTCTCAAAAGTTCGCTGCTGGATTTCTATATATATTTTTATTGTTATTGCTAATTAATTTGTTCAGTATAAACATTTTCAAGTGTTATTTTTATTTTAATATTCATTTCCCTTGAACTCTTCCTTTTATAAGAAAGACTGGATGTGTCTCGTATTGGGTCCAAATAGTCGGCAAACATATTCGGGCTCCACTTTCCGGTATATTTTTTTCTCTATCGATGCGTCTTGGTGAAATCGTTCCCCATCTCGCCCGTATAGCTCCTAGATTTTCAGGAAAAAAGTCAAATGGGAATGGAAAGTGAAGTTTTAGGGACATTGTTGCATTTTAAAATATGATAGGCCGTGAGCAGTTCTTCCACGAGTTCACGAAAACATTTTCAAACTTGGTGTTTCGAAAATTTTTTCAAACACTTTCAAATGCATTCCATGCCCGTTTTTCCCTTGGTCATAAAATGTCCGGAAGGGTTTGCATCTTTAAAGAGTTCCCTAATTTGGGGACCAAAAAAAATTTCCCTTTTTTATTTTGAGAATTTCACTTATACGTGGAAATTTCTCTTTTAAATAGTTAGAAAGCATTTGTTTTTACCCCAGTGCTTTTACAAAATTTTGATCAATCCTAACTTTATGTGATGGAGGTAAATATATTTTTCTTTCTGAACTAACGGTTCTCAGGTCAAATTTTAACTCCAACTTCTATTTTCACGTGGAGGCCAAACCTTTTTTTATAATGTTTGTCTCTTGCACGGCTGTCCCACTCCACAAAAAGCAGCAGTATTTTGTTTTATCCTATTCTGATCCTGTCAATAACGCTACTCACTTTCAAATCTGCACATATATTCCTTTTGTGATCTTCGTACTTTATACATCTGAGTATCATCTTCAGATTGTCATATGTTTCTTTCATATTTACCGAATGAGCTATAGGAACGGATGGATGTTCATTTCCATTATAAAAGTAAAACAGCTTTAGACTTGTTTTAGACGAATCTATGAATAGTCTCCATTTATCGGGCGTATATGGTAAGTTCAGTTCGACCTAGGCCCAGGAATATCGTGGCAAAATACTAAATCACCGTCCGCTGCAAAATTTGTGAAGATTCCCTTTTTCTGAGATGGACCTTAACTCCCTTTTCCAAGAGGGTTCCACTGCTGCAGGCGGGATCCGAGAGTTCCGCTTTTGTTTTCGGAGGCCCAAGTCACGAACAAGGTCATTCAATTCACCTTGAGTGATTAAATGAGGAAAAATCGGGCAAATCAATGGAACTAGGGATGTAGCTTGGTCCGGCTTCTGGCAGTACTTCGAGATCTGATTCTGAATAAAACGTGTAACTCTCGGGGGTTTGGGGAATGGGTAATGAATTGTGATGGGGTTGGTCGCATTGCAGACGGAACATTTGGATACTGAATGTATGCTTTTTTTCCCCTAGAAATTTCCCCTTTGATATTCGTCATGCAAAAATAACAATCATCTACGGGGTTACGAGGTTCCCTCAACCATTGGAACTGCAAATGGCATAATTTATGCGTCCCTTTTTAGCCATCCCGTCAATGTTCTCAAAACACGAACTGCAACATTTTGGGCCCAGGACTTATCTTGATCCCAACTACATCAAAGTACAGTTCATAACCCTTTTTTTACTAGTGAAGATATCGGCTTTGGTCCCCTTCCGGAATTTCCCCACAAATATAACAGAATTTACCAGCTTTATCACAAATTCGCATTGACATTTTCTTACACGTAGATCTATCTAATCGAAAAATCAACAGATGTTTACTAAATGATTATAAAATAACGACTAAGGGATATTCAAAGCATAGATCCACCTACCTGTCCATAATAATGGGTCGCCCATTTATTACCCTCTATACCTAGACCCTTCCGAGAAATCTGAGGCTAATAAAAACATTTGAGGGTTAGGGTTTTATATTAGTATAAGTCCCAAAAATTACAAATCACACGATTTTTTTATAGGGAGGATTTTTCTGTTGAAAAGTGTTATTGTTTTGTACTTTTTATATTCAGATTATTTTTTTTCTTGTCAAAACAGGGTAGTCAGTAGTAAAAGCCAAAAAGCTAATCTAGTTTAAACTCGTGAGAAATAACGATGTTGAACCAAATATGCTTTAGTAAAATGTGGGTTATTAATGAGATACAGGGTGTTAAAGTTTAATTTTCGAAACTGATATTTTTCTATAGCTCAGGTTGCTTTTGAGATATCGACATGAAAACTGAGAATCGGGAGTTTCTGGGGATAAGGAATATGATTTTATTCTACTTCTTGACATAAAGTGTAGATGGCGCTAGTTACACTTTATTCACGCGTTGTTTCGCCATAACTTGCTTACAATTACCGTTTTATTATTTTTTTTGGTAGTATGTAATAGAGTGATGATTCAAAAAAAAGGTGTACTACATTTATTTTGATTAAAAAACCGTTTTCGAAATATGTGCATTTAAACATTCTATTGCACAGGCAAAAAAATAGTTAGCACTAAACTGAGATAATAAATATAATAACGAATAAAATAATGGAAACACTTCAACAAATGCGCAAAATGTCCACCATTTCCTTATAGGCATTTCCTTAATCCATAATAAAGTGATTTCATTATGTATTTTATTCGTTATTAAATGATTTAGTTACTATTTTTTGACTGTGCAATAGAATGTTTAAATGCAAATATTTCAAAAACGGTTTGTTTAATTGAAATAAATGTAGTACACCTTTTTTTCTTAGAAATCATTACTCTATCACGTACTATCATAAAAAATAATAAAACGGTAATAGTAAGCAAGTTATGGCATGAAACAGCGTGTGAATATGGTGTAACTAGCGCCATCTACACTTTATGTCAAAAAGTAGAATAATATCATATTCCTTATTTCCAAAAAACTCCAATCCCCAGTTTTCATGCCGATATCTCAAAAACAATTTGAGCTATAGAGAAATAACAATTTCGAAAATTAAACTTTAACACCCTGTTTTTCATCAATGAAAGACCTTTTACGCAGGCATATTTGGTTCAACATCGTTATTTTCACAAGTATAAACTAGGATTGCTTTTTGGCGCATTCATTACGACCACCCTGTATAATTAAAATCTAAAAAAGTAAGAGACTCAAATAAATCCTATTTTTGTAAAAACACCCACATACATCTTGATTATGCTAATAATTTTAGGATTTTATATTTTTACAGAGAATATAGCTGAAAAGGGTGGTTTACTTGTAAAGCAGGATTATGTATCGAAATACCATTCTAAAGTTTATTTTCCACTTATCCCGCTCGCTTGAAAAGAGCGTGCAGAGTAGTGGCATGGCGGTGCGCCCTCTATACTAAACGTAATAAATCATCCGCCAGATGGCATATTTTAGCATTTCTAATGTCTCCGTTGCACTGACAACTAAGATATATCGATAATATATGCACTTTAAAATCGGGACCAGCGCAAAACGACAAAGGGGCTGATATATCGGAATCAGAAGACGTTTTATAAATAAACATAGAATTGGGGATCGGCGTTTCGGCTACCGAAGTAATTACAAATTGAAAATACTTTAATATATTCTTTAAATTAGCTCTAAATTATTTGCAGAATGTGTGGGAATTTGATGAGCTACTGTTTAGCACACAAAGAGTAACAAAGTTCGATTCACGGCATGGTTTGGAAACCTGCTTGGTATACAGGGTATATTGGAAGTATGCGATGTCAGAAGACTTAAAGAAAAAGATACAAAGTCATGATTTAATATGGCTAGAAAATAAAATTATTAAATTATTGCTACATAAAATGTGAATCCAATTTTAGGTGTTATTAAGATTTTTCACCTTTCACCTAACAACATATTGTTCAGTAGCGGATTTACACTAGGGGCACTCGAAGCTAATGTGCATTTGTGTTGAAATTATCTTTATATTATGATAAATAGAATAGTTTTTTTTATTATTAAGATTATTTTTAGAATTATTATTAGATTAGATTAGATTATTGGAGTGGAGATGGCAAAAATGACCTCCACCACTGCAACCTTACCAGATTTATTGTGGTTTCTCCTACCGTTCTTTAGAGTACCTTGTCCAGGCCCGTCTTCTTAACTAGACTCCAGAGTCTTGAGACTGCCACTCCAGATATCTTGCCGGTTTTGGCTTTTCCTCACCAAGCCTAGTAAACCTAAGCTACATAGTGCTTCGCAGTGGCGCCACACATGTACGGGTGTTTCTTCAGCCTCCTGGCAGAACCTACACAGGCTATCATCCACCAGGCTTACTCTTGCTGGTGGATGCTGAGTTTGCAATGTCCTGTTAGTTGTCCTACCGTTATCCTTACGACTTTACGACTGCGGCTCAGTAGGTCCGATGTACACTTGGCCGAGTTGGTCTTAATGACCTGCTTTGCCTGTCGTTGTCCTGGTGTTTGTACCTACCAGCTTTGAAACTCTCTGTCTACCCAGCTGTTAATAGATGCTATAAGGAGGCCTGTCGAGATTCCACAGAATGGCTCAGGGCCTATCATTTCCATGGCTGATCCTCTTTTGGCTAGGTCGTCGACCTCTTCGTTACCTGGGTGGCCCTCGTGGCCTGGTACCCAGGCTACCTAGAATTATTATACACGTTGCAATTTTATCAACAAAAAAGAGACACTAGACTCAAATTTTATAAATTAACAGCTGCAAATCCACAGGCCTGGAGACACAGTAGTTTCCGCCGCCAAGTTCGCGTTAAACATATGGGACGTAAGACTAGGTGTCTTTATTCTTCTATCATATCTCATCATAACCTCAGCATACGAGTATATTTACCCTCATATTTATTATTATTACCTATCCATTGACGCTTGACACGGATTTCTATAACTTTTTTTGACTCTTTTATGCATATAATAGTAAAAATTTCTTTTGTTTTATTAATTATTTAATGATTAAATGGTTAAAAAAATAAGTTTGCGCCTGTTTTAATCTTACGAGAGATTTTACTTATTTCGGTCGATTTTTTTTATTTCGAAGGTGGTATCACTGTAACACTGTTATTTCACTTATTAAGTGGTTAGAGGTTAGATTACTGGGTATAAACTTAGCACCCATAAGTAGAAAGTATACTAAGTATGCTTAACTTGGGAGGACTGGAAAGAAGGACCTTCAATCAAAGCCGATCATATCTAGTATACAGATGGCTCCAAGAACAACAAGGGAGTAGGGGCTGGCATCTATGGAGACAAGCCTAGAGAAAAGATAATCTTAATTTTTGGTCAGCACGCCACCGTTTTCCAGGCGGAAATCGCAGCAATAATGCATTGTGCCGTGCTGATTAAAGGAAAAGGGAGTAAAGGAAAACACATCGTCATTTACTCAGACAGCCAAGCGGCCCTGAAGGCCATCAGTTCTCAAAAAATTTAAATAGTGGGGACTGTATACACCCCGGAAAAAAACGGCTTGGCAAACAAACTTCGGTAGCGGGTACCAGGCCACAAGGCCACCCAGGAACGAAGGGCCGACGACCTAGCCAAAAGAGGAATAGCCATGGAAATGATAGGCCCTGAGCCGTTCTGTGGAATCTCGGCAGGCCTCCTTTAAAACATCTAAAAAAATTAAAACGAAGGCTGGGTAGGAAATAAGGAATTTTAAAAAGGGCCTGAGTTTGGGGGTAAAAAAACAACCAGGAACAACGGGAGGCAAAAGGAGTTATTAAGCCTGCTCGGAAGTTTACCCCGGACTCTAAAAAATGGGGAAACCCCAAAATCGTAAGGTTTCGGGGGAATTTTGCCATCTCCGCTCAAATAATCTAATGCTTAACTTAGCACTCAAAAGTAATTAGTGTAATAAGTAGCTGAACTTCAAGGCATCCAAGGTAAAGAAGAAAAATTAGTGATTGGAAGTTAAGTATACTAACCACAACTATACGTATGTATTTGGATTGGGATGGCTAGTGACATGAGAAAGCCTCCTTTCTGACCAGCAGATATTGAGATGCGGTTTTCTGCATTGTGTTTAGAAAGCTCTCAAGAAAAAAGTCTATATGGTGTTGTTATGCCATTTTTTAAAAAATGCATTCTGTTGCAATAAAGCATTTTGCAATTGCATAATTATTGCTATTATAAGAACGGGGGGAAAAACCCCGGGAAAAAAATCGCTCGATAATTTTAAAATTGGGGTTTTTTTTGGGCCCCCCAAATTCCCAATTCTGGCATTAGAATTACCCGGGCCGCTAGGGGGTGGCTTTGCAGAGCAAGGTAATAAAGAAAGTGAAAAACACAAAGAAAAACAAAACATGTTTAATAGCCAATTGGGGGAAGTCCCAGGACGGATAAAAACTAAAAAAACTGGTAAAATCTCTGTGGTTTATTTATTTACCAAACATTCTAGAAGCTATTTTAGTATTTATGACATACAGAACTCCGCTGTTATTGCGGGCACCGGCAAACTGGTCTGTAAGATTTCGGCAACCCACTAAAAACAATGGTAATATTAGAAATCGCAATGCAACACAGCAGGCGAGAAGAGCGAAGCCAGTCTGGATCAGTTTGGAACTGAAGCAGTTATCACCGTAATCCAAATACAAAGATACAGGTGAATAGGTCAAAAAGTAGGGTTTTAAAATTTTTTGGGGAAGGGGGTTTTTCCCCCGGGGGGTTTTTTTTTAAAAAACGGGAACGGGCGGTACCTGTTCTTTAAAAAACCCTTTTTCGACCATCCCTATTTTTATTAACATTTAATAAGCCATTATCTTTAAAAAACTCATCATGACAACTTGATATCTTATTTTTTACATACACACTTGTTTATTAACAACTTTGAAAGACTGAAAAAATTGGCTTGATCGGAAATTAGTCTTAATAAAGTGATATTATCATATGATAAATAGACTACTTTAATTTAAAAATAATTAAATACATAATTTTAATTAGTTTAAAATAATTTATTTCTTAATTTACACTACATCTAATAAACTTATAGATATAAATCTGCAATCATAAAGTTATACCAGTAGCAATTATTATTTAGGATCTTGTTTTATCGATAAGAGCCACCAGCCACCTTAACCACCCAGTTCGAAGCAGCACAGATAAAAAGACTTGTCTTAAAAAAAGTCATATACAGGGTTTTAAAATTAATAATCCAAAGGTCGATACCACTTATTTAGTAACCCCTTAAAAATGTAAACTTTGTTTACTAGTCAGTCTTTTAAATGTAAGTTTTTTCATTTATATGTATATACTGACTAATCACAAAATCTCGAAAACAACTTATACTATGAAGATGAAATTTGGCACCACTTATTTAGTAACCCCTTAAAAATCTAAACTTTGTTTAATTTTTTTAGTCTTTTAAATGTTTTTCATTTTATGTTTTTTGACAAATCACAAAATCTCAAAAAAAAAACCTATGAAGATGAAAATTTTGGGACAAGGTAAGATTATGAGTAGAGAGCGGCTAAAAAAAGGGGGTTTTTAAAATTTCAATTAAAGGGGGCCCCCTTTTGGATTTAAAAATACAAAAAAGGGATTGAAGGGTTTGATTACGATTTTAAATTATTTGTTTTCAGATTTCTGGAATAACATCCCGCGAGGCTATTTAAATGGGGATAATAGTTTGTACAGAAAAATTGTTATATTCGAAGTTGTTGATATGGAAGTTGCTAATTAGGCTTCTGATTATCTAGAAAAATAGAAGACGTTAGCTAAAAAAGGATTTTAGGAAAGTTTTCCTTCTAAGCGGAAATATAAATGTGCAAAAAAAAAAAAGGATGGCTTATAAAAACAAGCGGATCTGCATAAAACAGACAGCCAGGGGTCACTAGGGGGATTAGTAAGCCCCTTTTAAAAACCCAGCTGACATTGGAATGCCAAAAAGAACTGGAAGGCTTGGAAGAACGCAACAGGGTTAGTTTCCTGTGGATAAGACGTTAACTAAGAAACGATTTTAGAAAACTTTTCCTTCTAAACGGAAATATATGCTTTACTGCACTGTGCAAAAGAAAATAACAGAAGGATTTATAAACACAAGCGGATCTGTATAATAACAAACAGGCATCACTAGGGGCACTAGTAAACTCCAAGGTAACGTCCCAGCTGACATGGGAATGCCAAAAAGGACTGGAAGTCCTGGGAGAACGCAATAGGTTTACTCTTCGGTGGGTACCAGGACATGCGGGAATAGAAGGCAAAAAAGCGGATGAGCTAGCGAGGAGGATCCCCTTCACACCATACTTTGGCCCCAAAAACCCCCCCCAGGTTTAAA